>JALMGA010000031.1:3762500-3777262 GCA_023333525.1 Aspidoscelis tigris stejnegeri
TTGAGGCTATCCTGCGAGCTAAGATCTTATGGAAAGCTCGTAGAAGGACTGAAGAGATGGAGATTGGGCGGAAATCAGAAGGGCCGGTAGGTTCCTCTGTTTTTGGTAGAAAGATGACACGTGACTTGGAAATATGCTGAATACAGATTCAGCGGCGAGAATCAGATTAAAGTATGCAGCTATAGACAGCTGGTCCCAGGACGACAAGGTAGAGGGAGTGAGACGATCCAACCCAGCTGCGGAGTTGCCCATGTCACGCAGTGCGCTGGTAACTTCTGCCGCGGAGATGGTGTCAAGTAAGGACCAAGGACCAGGCTATCTCCTCCGGTGGCCTGGGGTCGTGAGGGTCGGGGACTGACGGGTGTTCAAAGGTCTGAGACCAGAAGTCGTCCATGCCATTGATTGTAGATTTGGGGCTGCGATGGGCATTTCTCCACTGGCCAGAGAGGACGCAGGAGGCGGCATCCTTCTTCTGGAGATGGTAGAGCTTCTGGACCGCGGCATAGTTGGAGCGTTGTAGTTGTTTGTTCGACGGTGGAGAGCCAAGAGAGCAGTGTTTGCGCTTCGATGGGGCCCAGGAGTGCGGGAACCATTGCTTGGCATGATCGTCCAGAAATTGAGCGGCCTCGGCATGGGAGATGGTACCAGACTGGATTTTAGAGATGATGACCAAGAGGTCGTCTGCCCCCGGCTTGGGCTCGTGAAGGTTCCTGGCTGCAAAGTCTAGGAGATCGTCTCTCCAGGAGGGTGACGGAGAGGAGGCGTCCTGGAATACGATAGTCGGGGTCGGGGGAACGGAGATGGGACCAGGGGAGATGATCAGGGTTAGTGGATCGGGAAATGGAATGGGACCAGGGGAGCTTACGACTGTGGGGGTTGACGGAGGAAACCATTTCAGGAGCTGAAGTCGTTTCTTGAGAGCTTCGACCAAATGGTCAGGGAAGAGAGGCAAAAGGAACAACCAAAAATCCCAAAAGAAACCCAAACAAACACACCAAAAGTGACCAAACTTGCATTATTATTTGCATTATTAGTGCATTTATTCTTTACATTATCAGTGGGGTCATTGGTAACCCTTTTAGTAAATATCACATATATTTTTTGGGGGGTACAGAACCCAATTGTTTGTTCGGTCACTTTCGGGGAAGAGAGGCGCCAGTAGCTCAAGATGTTGTTTCTTTAGTAGGTTCGGGGCCCACAGAAGCGTAGCGTGACAGATCAGAGTGCTGTCATCTTCCTGCGACCATGCGAGGCGTTTCGATGGTAGACGCTTGGCGCGTTCTTCATTAATTTTGTCTGGATGACTGTGATGATGATGCATCGCTAGGCTCCGCTTTGAGGGGAACATTCAGCCGCAGGGACAGGTGAAGCTGCTGGGTGGGCACTCAGGAATGCTGGGAGCACCTGCAACGTCATTGTCCCTGCTGTTACCCTGATGTCCGGAGGGACCAGGGGAAGTCAATACTTTTAGTAACCAGCAGAGAACTATGTCAATACTTATTGACTAACCAGTCAATGCTTTTTTTTTAGTAACCAGCAGAGAACTATGACTCTACTATTCTTTTAGTAACCAGCAGAGAACTATGACACTGCTGGTTAACTATCGCAACAACACATCATCAGTAGGGTAAAACCCAGTCAAACTCCCCACCTGACACTGTCCCCAGAGTGGGTCGTGCCCGGCCGGCACCGGGTGCTTGGAGCCAGAAGCGAGAGCCCCTTGGGGCTCGCCCCCACGCCTCACCGCGTAAGTGAAAAAATGATAACAGTAGTGGTTTTTCACCGGCGGGCCTCCCACTTATTCTACACCTCTCATGTCTCTTCACAGTGCCAGACTAGAGTCAAGCTCAACAGGGTCTTCTTTCCCTGCTGATTCTGCGAAGCCCGTTCCCTTGGCTGTGGTTTCGTTAGATAGTAGGTAGAGACAGTGGGAATCTCGTTCATCCATTCATGCGCGTCACTAATTAGATGACAAGGCATTTGGCTAGGTGTCATTGATTATCAGAGTTAATCATTACATGTTAGCAAGCCCAATGCAAGCCACAGTAACACAGAAACTGAGGCGGCTAACCGCTTGACAACAAGCTCACAGGGGGATCACCACTCAGAGAGCAGATCATGAACTGCTTCCAGCGTATCACCCGCCTCTCCGATGCTCGTAGTCCAGTGTCGATCTTGTGTATGCGTCGTAGCATTTGAGGGAGCCGATGATTGTTAGCAGGCACAGGTCAGCCATGTCCCTGGGTGTGAGGCCGATGGAACGGAGTGTTTGACCAGACTGAGCAAACAGTAGACCGTGGTTGGAGATGATTATTGGGGCTTGGCGGACAGAGATGGTTGCACCATGCCAGGACTGCAGGGCGGTAGTACAGGAACTGTATTTGGATGATTTGAGTGATCACAATTCACTCAGTCAAAGACCGGATACAATTGAGACGTTGAGTACCAGCATCTCATTGTTGACTATTGCAAGGAGGTCAGGTTTGATGTAGGAATGGCCGGAAGGTATAATTGGTTCGGTCCAGGTTGGGATCTTCTTCTTTCGCAGCAATTGGTTTAATCGCTGTACCTCTCTGTTGTGTCTGGCACACCTCGCGTTGTGAGTCCGGTCGTAGACTTGCAGGATGTGGTTAATGGTTTCGGTCTGGCCACAGAGTCCCTTGCAGGATGTGTCTTTGGGGTTCCGACCTCTGGCATTGCGGGCACCGGTAGGCAGAAGGCCCCCACGTAATTGTATCCCCCGGAGGTGGAGACGGGGGAAAACTCGTTGGGGGTGCGAGACCCAGTGGTGGCTGGCCGGGTCGATTGGGGCACCAAAGAGGTCTTTCCCGTCGAACCATCGCTGAAGGTCGTTCCGCCAGGCGGCCCTGGCTTCTTTCTTGGATTGGATGGGGTGGCCGCCGATTTGAACCGGGAGATCAATTCTCCGTTGGATGATTCTGAAGGATTTCTGGTTGGTTATTGCCTTCTGGATGGGACCGGGATTGGATAGCAACTTGGCGAAGCGTTTTTTCTGAAGGACGGGGATAGATGTACTGAGGCATGGAAGGCCTATGCCTCCATCCCGGACGTGAGTGTACAGGAACCCAAGGGGCGTATCTTTGGGAAGGCGTAGCCAGCTTCGAACGGATGAGCGGACCAGGACATCCAGCTTCTTCAGCGTATTCCGGTGTGCATTACCCAGGACCAATTCATGGGTTAGCTTCGGAATAGCGAAGGTCTTCAGTAGTTCCAAGCGTTGGTAGGGCTTGAGGGAGGCCTTGGATATCTCTTGAAGCATCTGATCCAGTTTGAAGTGTGCTTAGGTGTCACTTTGCCTTTCCAGTTGAACTCCAGGCCCAGATAGCGGGTGGTGTCGGAGGGCCCCATGGGTTTAATTGTTGTTGCACCAGACGTGTACACGTGCGGGAGGAGGACCATGGTCTTGTGTTTCCCGTCCTTCGCGATGGTCAGGTCCATTGACCTTTTGGCGTTAATCGACATCCCCGCAGCGGAGAGGGAGTCAATTAAGCCATCAAGTTTGTCTTGTAGCCTTTCTGGCTTCTCGGCAAAGAGCACCAAGTAGTCAGCGTAGGCTAGGGCCGGGATGTGATTTCCGTCCAGGTTGAATCCAATATCCGGTCGAGATGACTGTAGTAGGAACTTTAGACATTATAAAGAGCAGAGGTGAGAGGGGATCACCTTGACGAACTCCTTGCCCACAGACGGTTGATCTCGAATCCAGCTGGACGCAAGGCCGGTCATATAGGCTGTCCAGGTAGTTTGTCAGTGGCGGAGGGAGGCCAGAGGACTTGGCTACCCGGAGGAGCGTGTGCACTGAGATTGAGTCAAAGGCCTTGGCTGTGGTTTCGCTAGATAGTAGGTAGAGACAGTGGGAATCTCGTTCATCCATTCATGCGCGTCACTAATTAGATGACGAGGCATTTGGCTATGTATCATTTTATTATCAAAGTCAACCATTACAGCAGTAAAATAACATAAATTACAGCACATGGTAACTTTGAAGCGGATAACAGCTATCAACAATGACATTGAAGGGGTATCACCGCTTGGGGCGGGTCATAAGCTGTTCCTAGCATTCTAAGCACTTCCCCGACACATAGAGTCCAGTGTCGACCTGGTATAGTGGTCGTAGCATCTAAGGAAGCCGGTGATTGTAAGCAGACATAAGTTGGAGAGATCACGGGTCGTGAGGCTGATAGATCGCAGCGCCAGACTTGAATGAGCATACAAGAGACCTCGGTTAGAGAGAATTATGGGGGAGTGGCGGATTGGGATCTGGGAGCTGTGCCACTCTTGGAGTGCGGTGGAACATTTTGCGGAACCGTATTTCTCGGCTTTAAGTGTCCATGATTCGCTCAGCTGGGGACCGGAGACTACTGAGAAATCCATAATCAGTAGTTCATTGTTCACTAATGCTACAATGTCTGGCTTTATATAGGAAGAGTCTGTAGGCACCAATGGTTCGGTCCAGATTGGTATATCTTTCTTCCGGAGGAACTGGCAGAGGCGTTGGATGACTCTGTTGTGCCTTGCACATCTGGTGTTGTAACACAGTGACTCTGAGGCGGCTAACGCTTGACAATAAACTCGCAGGGTAGTCACCACTTGGAAAAGCAGATCATTAACTGTTCCCAGCGTACCGCCCACCCCTCTGTTGTTTGTAGTCCTGTGTTGATCTGGTGTAGGAGTCATAGCATTTCAGGGAACCGATTATTGCTAGCAGGCACAGATCGGCCATGTCTCTGGTTGTGAGGCCAATGGATCTTAGCGCTTGACCTGACTGGGCGAACAGCAGACCACGGTTGGATATAATTAATGGAGCTTGACGGACTGTGATGGGTGACCTGTGCCAGGATTGCATGGCTGTAGTACTCATGCTGGACCCGTACTTGGAGGATTTCAGCAGCCAGGATTAGCTTAGCCGAGGCCCGGAGACTATTGAAACGTCCATCACCAGCATTTTGTTGTTGACAATTGCAATTATGTCGGGCTTGATGTAGGAACGGCCGGATGGAATCGTTGGCTCGACCTATGTTGGGATTTTCTTCTTTTGTAGGAACAGATGTAACTTTGTACTATTTTGTTGTGTCTGACACACCTTGCATCGTGAGTCCGGTCGCAGACTTGGAGGATGTGGTTTATCGTTTCGGTCTGGCCACACAGACCTTTGCAGGTTGTCGGTGTTCCTTCAAGGTTGCGACCTCTGGCGTTGCGGGCACGGGTTGCAAGAAGACCCCCTCATAGTTGTATCCCCTGGAGGTGTAGACGAGGGAAGACTCGTTGGGGTTGTGAGACCCAGCAGTGGCTGACCGGGTTGATTGGGCCGCTGAAGAGGTCTTTCCCGTCGACGCTTCGCTGGAGGTCGTTCAGCCAGGCAGCCCTGGCCTCTTTCTTGGATTGGACAAGGTGGCCGCCGATCACGACTGGGAGATCAATTCTCCTTTGGATGACTTCCATTGTCATGATGAAAAGTAGAGGTGAGAGGGGATCACCTTGGCAAACTCCTCGTCCACAGATGGTTGTTCTCGACTCCAGTTGGACACAGGGCCGGTCGTATAGGCTGTCCAGGTAGTTAGTCAATGGGGGAGGAAGGCCCAATGACTTGGCTACCCGGAGGAGCGTGTGCACGGAGACCGAGTCGAATGCTTTGGAAATGTCCAGAAAGACCATCGAGGCAGAAACCCGGTTGTCGTGGACTTTCCGAAAGATGGCGTGGAGGAGAGAGCTTGCATCCAGGCAGCCATCGCGCTTGAGTAAGGCGTGCTGCAGCTGGGAGAACTTCAGGGTCGAGGTGATCCTTCTTGCCAGGATTTCATGGAAAGCGGGAAGTAAAACTGAGGAGATGGAGATGGCTCTCTGAGGTTTCTGGCTGCAAAGTCCAGGAGGTCATCCCTCCAAGGGGGTGTCGGGGTGGCCTCATGGTCGGCAGATTCTTGAGTGGAAGGAGAGGGTGCCCCCACGGAGGCCGTGGGAGGAAGCCATTTGAGGAATTGGAAGCGTTTTTTAATTGATTCAGTCGATCGGCCAGGAAAGAGAGGTGCCAACAGGTCCAGATGTTGTTTCTTACGAAGGTCTGGGGCCCACAATTGGGAGGAGTGGTGTGCCAGGGCGCTGTCTTCTACCTTCGACCATGCAAGTCATTTTGTAGGGAGGCGTGTGGTGCGTTCTTCATTCAGTGCCTCTGCATGCCGGTGGAATCTGTGCATAGCTAGACTTCTTTTCGATGGAAACACTCGACCACAGGAGCAGTCGAAACTGTCGGAGGGGCAGGAGCGCCGGGAGCACCTGCGACTTCATTGCCTCTGCTGCTAGCCTGAAGTCCGGAGGGACCAGGCGAATTCTTCTTTTTGCTTTTCGTAACCAGCAGAGAGACCCCTCCAATGGATGGTTAGCCCAGAGGAGGGGGGTGGCCTGGATCTTAGCTCAGATGGAGATGAGAATCGTCCTCATCCTCTCCAGCGATTGCCACGAGGAGGCGCCCAGGCCGTGTAACTACAACCCGAGAGTCATAGTTACTCCTGCCATTTACCCGCGCTTCATTGAATTTCTTCACTTTGACATTCAGAGCACTGGGCAGAAATCATACATATTACAGCAATAGAGAAAACCTTGAGGCGGCGAACCGCTAGCGACAACTACATCAAGGGGAATTTTCACTGCATTAAGCAGATCATATACTGCTCCCGGCCGCCCACAGACGTCTCCCATCTCCCAGGTCCAGTGTGGACCGCATATAAAGATCATAACATTTAAGCGACCCCGTGATCGTTAAGAGGCACAGGTCAGAGAGGTCCCGGGCCGATAAGCCAATGGACCGTAACGCCTGTCCCGATAGATTGTATAGAAGACCCCGATTCGATAGGATTATGGGAGAGTGCCAAATGGGTATTGCGGACCCGTGCCATTGCAAAAGGGCAGCGGCACATGTAGCTGTTCCATATTTCTCTAATTTCAACGTCCATGATTCGCTCAGCCGTGAGCCCGAGACAATGGAAATATCCATTACTAGCAGCTCATTGCCCATCTTCACTATAATGTCTGGTTTAATAAATGAAGAGCCTGTTGGTATTATTGGCTCTATCCAAATTGGAATTCTCTTCCTACGCAAAAATTTACCAAGCTTCTGGACAACTCTATTATGTCTAGCGCATCTAGCATCATGCGTCTTATCACAGGCCTGCAAGATGTGGTTAATGTTCTCAACCAAACCACATGATCCTCGACAGTTAGTATTAATTTCATCCGAATTACGACCACGGGCATTCCGAGCTCTTGTTGGAAGAAGACCCCCACGTAACTGGATACCTTGAAGATGAAGCCTTGGAAACACGCGTTGAGGGTGTATGATCCAATTATGGCTAATTGGGTCGATTGAAACACTCGCTAAATCCCTCCCATCATACGAACGTAGGAGATTGTTTTTCCAAGCGGCCCTAGGCTCTTGCCTAGACTGAATTAGTTGGCCATCAATTACCACCGGCCGGTTTACTACCCTCTGGATGACATTGAAGGATTTTTGAGCGACTACCGCTCTCTGCACCGGACTTGATTTAGCTAGAAGTTTAGCAAACCGGTTCTTTTGTAAGATGGGAATGGTGGTATTCATACATGGCAGGCCCAGTCCCCCGTCCCACCCATGCGAATATAAAAAGCCCAGCGGAGTATCTTTTGGTAGCCGTAGCCAGCTCCTCATTGCTTGACGGATCAAAACGTCCAGTTTTTTTAGTGTGTTTCGGTGGGCATTTCCCAAAACCAGCTCATGAGTCAATTTTGGGATTGCAGAGATCTTAAGGATTTCTAGCCATTGGTAAGGCTTAAGGGGTGCCTCAGTTATTTCTTTTAGCATTTTATCTAATTTAAGAGTGTGTTTGGGCACTACTTTCCCCTTCCAACTAAACTCTAGCCCAAGATAACGGGTAGTATCCAGAGGCTGCATAGGCTTGATTAATGTTCCTTCCGATGTATATGTATGGGGGAGAAGGACCATCGTTTTCTTCTTCCCATCTTTAACAGTGGTTAAACCGGTTGATTTCTTTGCATTGATGGTCATACCAGCTGCTTGTAGGGCACGTACTAGACCATTAAGTTTCTCTTGTAGCCTTCCAGGGGTATTTGCGAGCAGAACTAAATCGTCCACATAGGCCAGAGCTGGAACATTGTGGCCGTCCAGTTCAAAGCCCACAGTTGGCAGGGCTGATTGCAGTAAATCCTCGATGGTCATAATGAACAAGAGAGGTGAAAGAGGGTCGCCCTGGCATACTCCACAGCTGCAGATGACTGATCTCGAGACCAGCTGCACGCTGGGATTATCATACAAACTTTCTAGATAATTCATTAACGGCGGCGGAAGACTTGAAGACTTTGCCACACGGAGAAGGGTAGAAGTTGATACCGAATCGAATGCTTTTGATATATCTAGAAACAGCATCGAAGCTGGAACATTATCATCGTGGATTTTCCGCAGGATAGCATGCAGTAGCGAACTCGCCTCCAGGCATCCATCCCTCTTAAGGAATGCGTGTTGTAAATGGGAAAACTGCAATGTAGATGCTATCCTGCGGGCTAAGATCTTATGTAGCACACGGAGAAGAACAGACGAAATTGAAATTGGTCAAAAATCCGAGGGGGAGGAAGGATCCTCAGTTTTCGGCACAAAGGTAACTCAAGCCTTGGATAAGTGCTTGGGGACCGTCTCAGCAGCTAAAATCAAGTTGAAATATGTGGCGATAGAGGGTTGGTCCCATCGCATGAGAGACGCAGGAGTAAGGCGGTCCAGGACAGCTGCTGAATTACTCATAGCTAGCAAAGCATCTGTGACTTCAGAGGTAGAGATAACGTTCAGCAGGGACCAAGCTATATCAGCCGAGGGTCTGATTTCACGTGTGTCAGGGGCTGATGGCAGTTTAAATATCTCGGCCCAATAATCGTCCATTCTGCTTACCGATGATTTAGAGCCGCAGTATGCTAGCCTCCAGCGCTCAGAAAGGACATTGGAGGCCGCGTCTTTCCTCCGAAGATGGTATAATCATTGAATAGCGGCATAGTTAGCTCGATGAATCTGTCTCTTTGGTGGAGTGGGGCCAAGTGTTCGATGTTCTCATCTGGAAGGTGCCCAGGTATGTGGAAACCAATGGGCAGCATGGTCGTCAAGAGACCGGGTGACCTCGGCCTGTGAGATAGACTCAGACTGTATTTTCCGGATGAGAATTAAGAGCTCATCGGCCCCCAACTTCGACTCACAGAGGTTTCTGGCCGCGAAATCTAGGAGGTCCTCCCTCCATCGTAGGGCCATCCCGGAAACGCCCAAAGGCGCCATCGAAGAAGATGGCTCAGTGTTGGGAGAGACAGACCTCAATGAGCTAGTTGCAATCGACAAAGAGCTGAGATTAGGGTCCTGAGAGCTGGACGTAATAGGCGTGGCAGATGAAGATGTTGAAGTAATAGAATCTTGAGGGCTAGACGTGGTAGAAGGAGTCCATTGCAAGTGCTGCAGACGCTTCTTAAGTGCTTCCGTTGAGCGACCCGAGAAGAAAGGGACCAGTGATTCCAGATGTTGTTTCTTCAGCATCCTCGGATCCCAGAGTGAAGAAGCGTGACGAATCAGGGCTTCGTCCTCTTCCTTACACCATGCCAGACGTTTAGTTGGTAAACGGGCTACTCGTTCCTCGTTCACTATATTAGGATGTCGATGATGTCGGTGCATGGCGAGGCCTCTTTTTGATGGAAACTCGCGTCCACAGGAACAGTGGAAATCGGCGGGGGCATCAGCGGAAGAATCGGGAGCACCCTCAACGGAGTTGTCTCTGCTGTTGCCCTGGGTCCCGGAGGGGCCAGGGGAAGTCGCAACTTTTAGGAACCAGCAGAGAATCCCTCTTCTGGGTGGTTGGCCCAGAAGAGGGGTGGCCTGGATCTTAGCTCGGATAGGCATGGACCATGGACGAGTCCACGGCCCCATGCCCATCCTATCCAGTGGTCGCCACGAGGAGGCATCCAGGCCATGTAACTATGACATAGTTTCTCCGCACCCGGTCTACCCGGATGGGGAGCAAGTCATAGTTACTCCCGCTGTGGTTTCGCTAGATAGTAGGTAGGGACAGTGGGAATCTCGTTCATCCATTCATGCGCGTCACTAATTAGATGACGAGGCATTTGGCTAGTATCATTTTGTTATCAAAGTAAACCAATACAGCAGTAAATTACATGTAAAATACAGCACATGGTAAACTTTGAGGCAGATAACTGCTATCAACAACGACCATAAAGGGATGTCACCGCTTGGGGTGGGTCATAAGCTGCTCCCAACATCTAAGCGCGTCCCCGACTCGAGGAGTCCAGCGTAGACCTTGTATAGTGGTCGTAGCATCTAAGAGAGCCAATAATTGTGAGAAGACATAGGTTGGATAGATCATGGGTCGTGAGGCCGATAGATCGCAGTGCCTGACCTATATTAGAGAAGGAGTCCTCTATTAGAGAAGATTATGGGGGAGTGGCGGATTGGGATTGGAGAGCCATGCCTCTGTTGGAGTGCGGTGGAACATTTCGCGGTACCGTACTTCTCCGCTTTGAGTGTCCATGAATCACCCAACCGGGGGCCGGAGACAACTGAGACGTCCATAATCAAAAGTTAGTTGTTCGTTAGTGCTACAATGTCTGGCTTTATGTATGAGGAGTCTGTAGGCACCAATGGCTCGGACCAGAATGGTATACCTTTCTTTCGAAGGAACTGGCCGAGGCGTTGGATGACTCTATTGTGTCTTGCGCATCTGGTGTCGTGTGTTTTATCACATACCTGTAGGATGTGGTTTAAAGTCTCGACTTGGCCACACGCTTCTCGGCAGGTAGTAGATGTTCCGTTAGGATCCCGACCCCGTGCATTACAAGCTTTGGTTGGGAGGAGACCTCCACGCAGCTGGATCCCTCGAAGTTGAAGGTGAGGAAAGACTCGTTGAGGGTGCGAGACCCAGTGGTGGCTGGTTGGATCAACTGGGTCACCGAAGAGGTCTCTTCCATCATACGAGTGTCGAAGTTCGTTCCGCCATGCTGTTCTTGCCTCCCTTTTAGATTGAATAGCTTGACCCCCAATCAGTACTGGTTGGTTCGTAGATTGTTGGATTACTTTGAAAGAATTCTGGTTGACCACCGCTCTCTGGATGGGACCTGGGTTGGACAGAAGTTTCGCAAAGTGGTTCTTCTGGATGACTGGGATGGTTGTGTTGAGACATGGCAGGCCGATGCCCCCATCTCGGGCATGTGCATACAGAAATCCTAGGGGGGTGTCTTTAGGTAAACGCAGCCAGCGTTGAACTGCAGACCGGACCAGGACGTCCAACTTCTTAAGAGTGTTCCTGTGTGTGTTGCCCAGGACCAGTTCGTGTGTTAGTCTTGGGATGGCAAAGTTTTTAAGGAGGTCTAAACGTTGGTACGGCTTAAGTGGAGCCATCGATAGGTCTTTCAGCATCAGGTCAAGCTTCGAAGTGTGTTTTGGTGCTACCTTACCTTTCCAGTTGAAATCCACCCCGAGGTAGCGGGTTACATCAGAGGGACCCATTGACTTAATGGAAGTTGAACCGGCTGTGTAGGCATGGGGAAGGAGGACCATCGTCTTCATCTTCCCATTCTTGGTGATGGTCAGGCCCGTTGACTTCTTGGCATTTATTGACATGCCGGCGGCGGCAAGAGATTCAACCAGGCCGTCGAGTTTCTCCTGAAGTTCCTCTGGCTTCCTAGCAAACAGGACCAGGTCGTCCGCATACGCCAGGGCCAGGATCTTATGGCCATCCAGTTTAAAACCTATCTCTGGCAGAGTTGACTGTAGGATATCCTCGAATGCCATTATGAAAAGCAGAGGCAAAAGGGGGTCGCCCTGACGGATGCCTCTGCCACATGTAACTGTTCTTGAGTCCAAATGGACACGGGGTTGGTCATACAAACTGACCAGGTAATTCGTCAGTGGTGGGGGGAGGCCTGATGATTTGGCCACTCGGAGGAGGGTGTGGAATGACACCGAGTCAAAGGCTTTGGAGATGTCGAGGAAGATCATCGAGGCCCGAACTCGGTCATCATGAATCTTCCTCAGGATGGCGTGAAGGAGGGAGCTCGCTTCAAGGCAGCCATCACGTTTGAGAAAGGCGTGCTGCAGTCGGGAGAATCTTAGAGTAGAGGCTATCCTGCGGGTGAGGATCTTATGGAACGCTTGTATCTAAAGGAGCGCCTTCTCCCATATCGACCTGCCCGTGCCTTAAGATCTGCAGGAGAGGCCCTCCTGGTTATCCCATCGCCTTCAGCGGTTAGGCGGGTGGGCACCCGGGAGAGGGCCTTCTCAGTGGTGGCCCCCAGGCTGTGGAATGGTCTCCCCTTGGAGGTGCGTCAGGCCCCTTCTCTGTCTGCACTCAGGAAGGCGGTAAAGACGCACCTCTTCACTCAGGCCTTTGGCTAATGCTCTTTATTCTTCCCTCCTTCCAAAGACTACTGTTTTAAACTGTTTTTATATCGTTTTTATTCTTATTTTTATTATCATGTTGGATTTTAAACCTTACGTTGGTTTTATTATAGTGTGTTACAATTTTAATGTACTTGTTCTTAAATGTTTGTAAGCCGCCCAGAGACCCTCGGGTATGGGGCGGGGTATAAATATAAATATAAATAAATAAATAAATAAATAAATAAATAAATAAATAAATAAATAAATAAATAGTAGGACGGAGGAGATCGAGATCGGGCGAAAGTCGGAGGGGCCAGATGGTTCTTCAGTCTTTGGTAGAAAGATGACTCGTACTTTGGCAATATGTTTTGGTACAGATTCAGTAGCTAGGATCAGATTGAAATAAGCGGCGATAGAGGGTTGGTCCCAGGAGGACAGAGTGGAAGGAGAGAGATGGTCCAGTCCGGTAGCAGAGTTTCCCATGTCCCGTAGGGCGCCGGTAACTTCTGCCGCTGTGATCGTGTCAAGTAGAGACCAAGCTATCTCCTCCGGTGGCTTGGGGTCCCGATGGTCGGGGACTGACAGTTGTTCGAAAATCTGAGCCCAGTAATCGTCCATGCCGTCGACTGAGGTCCTGGGGCCGCGGTGGGCCTGTCTCCATTGCCCAGAAAGGACGCAGGAGGCGGCATCCTTCTTCTGTAGATGGTATAGCTTCTGGACCGCTGCGTAGTTGGCCCTCCATAGTTGTTTTTTCATTGGTGAAGATCCGACAGGGCGGTGCTTGTGTTTTGAGGGAGCCCAGGTGTGTGGGAACCAACGCTTGGCATGGTCCTCCAAGAGTCGAGTAGCCTCGGTGGAGGTGATGGAGCCTGACTGGATTTTAGAGACAATGACCAGTAGGTCATCTGCCCCTATCTTAGGCTCACAAAGATTCCTGGCCGCGAAGTCCAGAAGTTCATCTTTCCAGGAGGGTGTTGAGGGAGATGTCCTGGGCCCCCACCGTCAGGGTTGGGGGACCAGGAAACAGAAAAGGACCAGGGGAGATGATCACCGTGGGGGTAGCTGGATTCCTGCTTTCCAGGTCTGGGATATCCTCTCTCAAGGAAGGTGTAGAGGCGGCGATTTCTTCAACCATCGTAACCGGGGTCGGTGGATCAATCAGTGTGGAGTTGGAAGGAGGAAGCCATTTCAGGAGTTGCAGTCGCTTCTTAAGAGCTTCGGCTGAACGGCCAGGGAAGAGAGGTACCAGTAGCTCGAGATGATGTTTCCTCAGCATGTTCGGAGCCCACAAGAGCGTGGCGTGGCGGATCAGAGCACTGTCATCTTCTTGCGACCAAGCTAGACGTTTCGTTGGTAAGCGCGAGGCCCGTTCTTCGTTGACTTCATCTGGGTGGTTGTGATGCCAGTGCATCGCAAGGCTTCTCTTAGAGGGGAACACTCAGCCACAGTGGCAGGTGAAGTCACCGGGTGGACACGAAGGAGTGCTGGGAGCACCTTCACAGTCGTTGTCTCTGCTGTTACCCTGATGTCCGGAGGGACCAGGGACATTCAATATTTTTGTTTTCGTAACCAGCAGAGAAACCCTCAACTGAGTGGTTGGCCCAGAGGAGGGGGTGGCCTGGATCTTAGCTCAGATGGGGACGGATCATGAGGCGGGCCCCCTCTCACAAACCCCATCGTCTCCAGCGGTCACCACGAGGAGGCGCCCAGGCCATGTAACTACGACAAGAGAGTCATAGATAGTAGGTAGGGACAGTGGGAATCTCGTTCATCCATTCATGCGCGTCACTAATTAGATGACGAGGCATTTGGCTAGGTGTAATTAATTATCAAGGTCAACCAGACAGCAGCAGTGTATCAATTACACTACCGCATTAGGTAAACCCTGAGGTGGATAACCGCTATTGACAATGACGTCGGAGGGGTATCGCCACTTGTGGCGGGTCATAAGCTGTTCCTGGCATCCTAAATGCGTCATCAGCTTTAAGAGTCCAACGACGACCTGGTGTAGCGATCAAAGCATTTTAGGGAGCCGATGATGGTGAGTAGGCAAATGTCGGAGAGGTCGTGGGCCGTGAGGCCAATGGAGCGCAGCGCCTGCCCAGATTGAGCGAACAGGAGGCCTCGATTGGAGAGAATTATGGGGGAGTGGCGGATTGGAATTTGTGATCCGTGCCAGGACTGGAGAGCGGTGGAGCACTTGGTGGAACCGTATTTCTCAGTCTTGAGTGACCATGACTCGCTCAACCGGGATCCGGAGACGACTGAGACATCCATGACGAGAAGTTCATTGTTCACTTTTGCTATGATGTCTGGCTTGATGTATGAAGAGCCTGAT
>JALMGA010000032.1:0-122500 GCA_023333525.1 Aspidoscelis tigris stejnegeri
AAATGGTGATATATGGGCAGCGTGGTGGCACGTTCGGGTGGCAAATCCTCCTCTGGAAGAACGTAATGGCAAGCTTACGAAACAGATGAGCAAAAACCAAATCTTTCCCAGCCTGCACAACTGAGACCTTCTTTTTGAGGCCCATCAAATGAAGAAAGATGGGCAGCATGGTGGCAGGTTTAGGTGGCAAATCCTTCTCTGGCAGAATTCTATGCGAAGCTTACAAAAAGGTGGCGCATTAAGGTCACAGGTACATCTCCGGCAGAAAGTCATAAGTAGTTTAGAGATGAGTAGTCCAAGAATTGGATGATAAATGTTTTTTAAAGTGTTATTCTTAGGCTGCAATATAGAGGCCCTCTTCTCTTGCCCTGCCAATTGGACACATGTGGGCCTCTTTAGGCCTTTTTGCACTACATCATTCCTGTAAACGTGTTCCTGCGTGCCTGTGTGCGAATGCTGAAAGCATGTCCGGCCTGGGGCGGGGATATGGCCAGGGAGGCTGCCGTCGATTCTGTGGAGCACCCAAGGGACGGGTAGCACCGTCAGGACGCTTGCCCCACTTACCCCGCTTCGTGCTGCCTCTATGGGCCCCGATCGGGCCGTGCAGCTGGCATGAAGGTGCCCGGGAATCCGGGGCAAGCTCCTTACGGGGCAGGACTCCTTCGGAGATCAGAGCGTGTGGCTCCGGTCTCTGAAAGCTTCGCCCTGACCCCGATCGAGCCCATCTGCGGGGAGTAGGCACCTGGATCTAGGCGCCTGCACCACGCAGATCACTCCCCACCCCCCACACGCACCCCCACAGCCCGGCTGCACCCACCTACGCCCACCCACTCCCCACACCCATCCACCCCCCGCACCCACCCCTGACCGCAATCGCACCTATCTTCGGGGTGTAGGCACCCCCCAAGATGATTTCCCCCCCCAGGGCCTGGGGACGAAGCACGCGCACGGTGCAGGTCCTAACTGCTCGGTGCCCGGGCTCGTACTGAGCCCCGGATGCCAGGAACGCGCTCCACGTGCGCGCTCCTCGGCCCCCTATCGGACGAGCCCTTCACATGAACTGTTCGTCCAATATGGCTCGCGGCAGGTGCACGTGGAGTGCGCTCCTACAGTCCCTCGCTCATTGGAAGCCCGGGAAGGTAAGTTCCCTGTGCACGTGCAACGTCAGGAAGTCCAGGGTGGGGTGGGGGCGATTGGGTGGGGTGGGGGTGGCGGGGGACACCTACCCTCCCCCTCCCCCTCCTCCGCCAGATCCGCACATCAGAAACTTTTAGTCCTGGTTCCAAAGTGCAACCTGGACTAAAAGTTTCCTTCTCCCTGACAGATCGCAGGCTTGGAGGGGAGGGGGATGCCCCCCCCTGCTCCAGGTGGGCACCCCTGGTGCCCACCAGGAGCCGGAGGAACGGAGCCCCCACGCCCCTCCCCCCACGCTATCTGGCCTGGAGAAGCCTTTACTCCTGTTCCAAAGTGGAACCAGGAGCAAAGGGACGCCTTTTCGCGCCCAGATCGGGGGCTGGGAGTGGAGGGACCACCACCACCCCTGCCGCTTCAGGTCGGCACCCCGAGTGCCCACCAGGAGCAGGAGGGACGGAGCCCCCGTGGTCCTCCACCCGCGCGATCTGGCCTGGAGAAGGCTTTATTGTGGTTCCAAGGTGGAACTAGGAGCAAAGGGCCCCCTTCTTGCGCCCAGATCGGGGGCTGGGAGGGGAGGGGGACGCCTCCCCTGCTCCAGGTTGCCACCCCCAGTGCCCATCAGGAGCAGGAGGTACGGAGCCCCCATGCCCCTCCCCCCACGCGATCCGGCCACGGAACGCTTTAATCCACTTGCAAAGTGGAAGTGAGACTAAAGCGGCTCCTTCTGCCACCCAGATGTGCCAGGGGAAGGGCAGATGTTGCAGTCCTCTGCCTTTTCCAAGGAGGCAAAAAAGTGGCCCCCCTGGAATAGGGAGGACAGGGCAGCTTGCTCCGGGGCCGGGGGGGGGGGGGGAGAGGAGCAGATGATTTGTCAGTGTCTTCGGATTGCCCCGAGGTGGCTGAGGAGAGGGTGCTGGGAAGAAGGAGTCCCTTTGCACTTTGGAAGCGGAGTTAAGCATTCTCCAGGCCAGATCGAGCGGGGGGAGGGGCATAGGGTCTCCGTCCCTCCTGCTCGTGGTGGGCACCGGGGGTGCCCACCTTGAGCAGGGGGGAGGGCGCCCCCCTCCCCTCCAAGCCTGCAATCTGTCAGGGATAAGGAAACTTTTAGTTCCGGTTGCACTTTGGAACCAGGACTAAAAGTTTCTGATGCTGGGATCTGGTGGAGGAGGGGGAGGGGGGAGGGGGGGAGGGGGGAAGGGGTCCACTGTCACCGCCACCCCCCATCCAATTGCCCCTGCCCCCGTCCCGACCCCGGCCTTCCCGACGGTGCGTGCGCGCAGGGGACGTAGCTTCACGGGATTCCAATGAGCGAGGGAGGGTGGGAGCGCGCTCCACATGCGCCTGCCACGGGCCAGATTGGACGAGCAGTTCACGTGAAGTGCTCGTCCAATAGGGGGACGAGGCCCGCGCATGTGGACTGCATTCCCGGCATCCTGGGCTCAGTACGAGCCCCGGCACCATGCAGGTAGGACCTGGGTCGTGAGCGTGCGTGCGTCGTTCCTGAGCCCTGGGGGGGGGAAGAATCATCTTGGGGGGTTAGGTGCCTACAATGAGGCACCTACACCCCGAAGATGGGTGCAATCGCTGTCGGGGTGGGTGCGGGGAGTAGATGGGTGTGGCGAGTGAGTGGGCGTCGGTGGGTGTGGGTGGTGGGTGTGGGTGCCGGGGGTAGGGGGTGCGCCTACACTCCGCAGATGGGCGCGATTGGGGTCGGGGCGAAGCCTTCTTAGAGGAAACCCATGCGAAGCTTTCAGAGACCAGAGTCACACGCTCCAATCTCCAAAGGGGTCCTGCCCCATAAGGAGCTTGCCCTGGATGCCCAGGCACCTTCGTGCCAGCTGCACAGCTCAATCAGGGCCCATAGAGGAAGCACAGAGCGGGGTAAGTGGGGCAAGCGGCCTGACAGTGCTACCCACCCCTTTGGTGCTCCACCGAATCGGAGGCAGCCTCACCGGCCGTACCCCCGCCCCTGGCCGGCCGTTCCCGGCTAAGCAACGTTGGGACGCTTTCAGCATTCGCACACAGGCACGCAGAAAGCCCACAGGTGTCCAATTGGCAGGCCAAGAGAAGAAGGCCTCAATATTGCTGCCTAAGAATAACATTTTAAAAAACATTTAGCATCCAATTCTTGGACTACTCATCTCTAAACTACTTATGACTTTCTGCCGGAGAAGTACGTGTAACCTTAATGCACCAACATGCCACACATATTCATCCACACGACCGGCCACAAGAATAAGGCCCCAGATATGGAAACTAGGCAAGCTTTTCAAAGAAGGATTATAATCAGCACAAGTGTTGCCTTTCTTTTTTGTAAGGATTCCATCATCTTCTGCTAGAGTCGGGGAGCCACAAGGATCGGTTTCATATCACCCCTTTCTTGGGTGGGAGGAGGCCGATCTCAGGCTGGCTGGGGGTGAGGGGCTGAGGACCCTTTCTTAGACAGAACCCACATGGGTTCCCTCTAAGAAGGCTTCACCTCGACCACGATCGCGCCCATCTGCGGGGTGTAGGTGCCTGGATCTAGACGCCTACGCCACACAGATCACCACCCAAATCCCGCACGTACCCCCGCCGCCCGGCCGCACCCATGCCCACCCACTCCCCGCACCCGTCCAGCCCACGCGCCCACCCCCGACGGCGATCGCACCTATCTTCAGGGTGTAGGCTCCTCAATGTAGGCGCCTACCCCCTGAAGATGATTCTTCCTGCCCCCAGGGCCTGGGGACGACACACGTGCGCGACACAGGTCCTACATGCACGGTGCCCGGGCTCGTACTGAGCCCAGGATGCCGGGAATGCGCTCCACATGCACGTGCCTCGGCCCCCTATTGGACGAGCACTTCACGTGAACTACTCTTCCAATCCATACCGCGGCGCGGGCACGTGGAGCGCACTCCCACCCTCCCTCGCTCATTGAAAGCCCAGGAAGGTAGGGCCCCTGCGCGCACGCACCGTTGGGAAGCCCGGGGTGGGGGTACGGGCGATCGGGTGGAGGGGTGGCGGTGGCAGCGGACCTCTTCTCTCCCCCCTCCCCCTCCTCCGCCAGATCCCCACATCAGAAACTTTTAGTCCCGGTTCCAAAGTGCAACCGGGACTAAAAGTTTCCTTCTCCCTGACAGATTGTAGGCTTGGAGGGGAGGGGGGCGCCCTCCCCCCTGCTCAAGGTGGGCACCCCCGGTGCCCACCAGGAGCAGGAGGGACGGAGCCCCCCCGCCCCTCCCCCCGCGCGCTCTGGCCTGGAGAAAGCTTTACTCCGGTTCCAAATTGCAAAGGGACTCCTTCTTCCCAGCACCCTCTCCTCAGCCACCTTGGGGCAATCCAGACACAATGACAAATCATCTGCTCCTCTCTCCCCCCCCCCCCCGGCCCCGAAGCAAGCCAGGGCGGCGCTGGGGGTGCCCTGTCCTCCCTATTCCAGGGGGGCCACTTTTTTGCCTCCTTGGAAAAGGCAGAGGACTGCAACGTCTGCCCTTCCCCTGGCACATCTGGGTGGCAGAAGGAGACGGTTTAGTCTCACTTCCACTTTGCAAGTGGATTAAAGCGTTCCGTGGCTGGATCGCGTGGGGGGAGGGGCATGGGGGCTCCGTACCTCCTCCTCCTGCTGGGCCCTGGGGGTGGCAACCTGGAGCGGGGGAGGCATGCCCCTCCCCTCCAAGCCTGCGATCTGTCAGGGTGAAGGAAACTTTTAGTCCCAGTTGCACTTTGGAACCGGGACTAAAAGTTTCTGATGTTGGGATCTGGTGGAGGAAGATTAGGAGGGGAGGGGGAGGGGAGGGGTCTGCCACCACCACCACCCCACCCCACCCCACCCGATCGCCCTCACCCCCACCCCCACCCCAGAATGCCCTACGTTGCGCGCGCACTGGGGAACTACCTTCCCGGGCTTGCAATCAGCAGGAGACGGTGGGAGCGCGCTCCATGTTCATGCGCCCCTGGCCGCATTGGACGAGCAGTTCACGTGAATGGCTCATCCAATAGGGGGCCAAGGAGCGCGTTGAGCACGTTCCCGGCATCCTCGGCTCAGTACGATCCCTGGGCACCAAGCAGCTAGGACCTGCGTCGCGCACGTGCTTCGTCCCCGGGCCCTGGAGGGGGGGGAAGAATCTTCTTGGGGGGTTAGGTGCCTACATTGAACCGCCTACACCCCGAAGATGGGTGCGATCGCGGTCGGGGGTGGGTGCGGGTGCAATGGGTAGATGGGTGCTGGGAGTGGGTGGGCGTGGGTGGGTACGGGTGGTGGGGGTGCGTGCGGGGTGTGTGGGGGGAGATCTGCGTGGCGTAGGCGCCTAGATCCAGGCACCTACGCCCCACAGATCGGCACGATCGGGGTCGGGGCGAAGCCTTCTTAGAGGGAACCTATGTGGGTTCTGTCTAAGAAGGGGTCCCTCAGCCCCTTGCCCCCAGCCAGCCCGAGATTGGCCTCCTCCCACCCAAGAAAGGGGTGATACGAAACCGATCCTTGTGGCTCCCCGACTCTGGCTGCTGCAATGCAGCTGCCGTGGCAGGGAAGAGCCACGTCCCCGCGGGTGAGGCCGCTGGCAACCTTGCCCCGCCGGCGATCGAGCTGGGACGCAAACCTGGCTGCAGCAATGCGAATGCCGCATTCCGGGCTGTCTTCCGCCCGTTCCAAAAGCCCGTGTGCGAAAAGGCCTTTTGATTTGGAGAAGAATTCCATGAGCGAAGGTGACGAGCAGCTTTGGCACATCACAGAGGACTAGTGTGTTTTCCATTCCCAAGGACTGAAATGGTTAATGCAAAGGCAACGGGGGATTTTTCTAAGAACCCCCATGGGTTGCCAAAGGAACAAATAGGTTCATCCCAAATCAAAGAAAACATTTTCTTTTTTTAAGAAAGGATCATGCAGCAAACACTCTTAGACTTTCATGATGGAATAGGAGCAAATAAAGTGCTACATCCAACTGCATGATGAAGACGGTATAAAATTCAGGGGGAAGAAGACCAGTTCATCCCAGAAGTCTGGGCGAATCCAAAGATAATTCATATCCTGTGACTTACAGGAGTTGGGAAGTTGAAGAAATCCTTGACTATTGCTAAAGTTGAAAAGAAAACCATATAGAAAAGGACAAAGGATGAACGATCCTAAGCAAAAGCCAAAGGACAGAATTCCGTAAACTGGAGGAGCAAACGGGTCTCTGCATTTGGGAGAGAACTTGAACGCTCAGAGGACGACTCTCATTAAACTCAGAAAACCTAGTGGACCAAGTCTCCCTCCAAGATATGATCTGGAGAACGTCCTGTCCGAAGACCACTCTGAAAAACATTTTGACCGTGTAGGCTATCCCAAAGAGACCTCAAGGCTCCCTTCAAAGAAGGGACCCTGTTCCAAGAACCAAAGGAAGAGATAGCATGTAAGCACTGAGGCAGAAGCAGGATGGACAGCCACAGAAAGCTGACTTCCAGCATCAAAGAAGGTGAGTCCAGATTCCTAGCAAGCACCCGAAAGCCAGAGTGGCTCCAGGAGACGTCCAGCTCCATCCCAATCATACTGCTTGTGGGGTGGGCTGTAGACCATTTTTTGTCCTTTTCTGGCTTTCTGTGGGTCCGCCAGGGATGTGCACGAATAATTCATGCTTTTTGGAATTCGGACGAATGTGTCCATATTCCAAGATTCAGGAACGGATCGAATAGGGCCCTATTCTTTGGGCCCTATCCATCCACGAATTGGATAATCCAGTATCCATAGAAGCCTTGGTACATGCTTCTAAGGATACTGAATTCCCTGGGGCCTCCCTCCCCCAAACATCCCCCCTGCAGCCTCCCCGGAGCCCCCTTACCTGCTCTGGTGGTGTACTGGGCCTCTTCCCAGGCCATCTGGAACGGCAAACAGGCTTTCCAAAACCTAAACACAGGCCTTAACTGATAGGCCTTAAGGGATAGGCCTGTATTTTGGTTTCAGAAAGCTTGTTTGCCATTCCTGAAGGTCCCAAAACAGGCCCTGGCTGCCACTGGAGTGCTTCTTCCTGCCTCCCCATTGCCCAGTTACCTGGGGGGGGGGGATGACATTCGGTGGCTGCCCGGTTGCAGGATGGCGCAGCAGCATGGTGGGTGTTGGTGGCGTGGTGTGGCTTGGCGTGGCAATGCAGAGGTAAGGCAAGTGAGGAAAGAGTGGGAATGAAGGGATGGATGGAGGTTTTATTCATTCTGTACACGGATATTCGTGGGGGGGGGGGGTAATATTCAGCCAGAGCTGAATCTTTCCCCATTCTGTTCACCTCGAAGGGAATGTGGAAACTGGCTTTGTGCCCATCCCTAAAGTCTCCCTTTGTGGTTGGGCTTTTTCAACCAGTGATTCCAATGGCCTTTGGTGGTTGGTAGAGATGCTGTTTAGATAGGCTTACTATGTGGGCTTTTGGGGGTGATTCATTACATTGCTCTCTCTTTAGGCCTACAGCATGGAAATCTCCGGCATCCACATGGTGGGGCCAAGAAAGGGTGTGGAATCAGCAACAAGTGAAGGCGATCTGGTGGCCCTGGGACAAGCAGCTTTTCCTCTGGAGAAAGGAGAGGCCATTTTGTGAAGGAGCAGAGCCAGTTTCAAGGAGATAAACGAACAAGGAAGAGCAAAAAATTGAAATGGACAGCAAGAAACTGTCCAGCTGGGATAAAATAATGCCAATGCCAGCCAGACTGTGATACTGAAAAACACTGTATCTGTGTCAGAACTGGCCTTGCCCAAAATAACACCGCAAATAACACCGGCAGATGTATCAATGGCTACTAGAATGAATACCTAGGTGCATCTTCAGGCTGGGTGGGGGTGCTGGGGTGCTTCTAAGGCCATTTGCTGGGATTCTAGAGCAGGAATAGGTTCGCCCTTGTCTCTGCTTGAGATGCCCATGAGCATTTGGTGGGCCATTGTGTGCGACAGGGTGGTGGACTAGATGGGTTGTGGCCTGATCCAGCAGAGCTTCTCTTATGTTCTTATGTTCTAATTGTTTGTGGTGTGCATTAAAGCCATTTTAAGATAATGCATTTCACTGACTTTTCATTTATTCTTTGAAACATGGAACCTCTGGTCTGAACATCCTTTTCTTTCCAAAGGGGAGCTTTGACCCCACAGCCAACGCCCTGCCTCCATTTTGTAGCACCTGCCTTGAGATTCATCCGTCTGGAGAGCCTCATCCTGACCCTGAATAGGCCAGTCACTTGGGGTGGGAGCGAGGCGCTAAGCGCAGGGTGTGAGCAGGAGTGTCCCAGCCGCTCTGCTTCTGGACCCAGCAGCTCTGTTGGTCTGGTTCCTCTTCTCCCACCCTGAGAGTCCCGATAGATAGGGGATGGGACAGTTGCTGCAGGATCTCCTGCAACGTTCACCAGAAGTGCCGCCCTCCATCTCTGTGCAAGGACTTTTCTGTGCAAGGAGGAATGGCTGGGGGGTGGGAGAGGAACTGGCTGCCCCTCCTGGTTTCTCCCAAGGGTCCGAGGTCCCTTTGGTCACACAAAGGAGTAACATAGATGTTCCCCTGGTCCTAAATGGCCATTCCCCGAGCTCCTCCCAGCCAGCCCCTGCTTCTTACAGAGATCTTTTTCATGCCATTAAGAACTTTGGTGCTCCTGGTTGGTAGAGGAACCCTCCTGGCTGTACCAGCATCCTCAGTACCAAAAGGGGAGGGGCACCTGGGATTGGGCCTTCTCAGTGATGGCTCCCAGATTATGGACTCCTGAAGGGGAATTGGGCAACTCAGCTTCATGAGTTTTGCCTGGCCTTTGGCAAAACGAGGGAACAGCTCTTCTTCTGCACTTTTAGGCACTGCTACAGTTTAAGGAAGCTCATTTTTATATTTGGCTTTTAACCTGGTACCCCATCCTGAGACCTTTGCAAACAAACAATGAAACCTGCTATATCTGATCCATTGAATGTGTAGAGGTGATTTACTGCTCTGTTATGTTTGAGACCTGCGGTTCTTCTCCGTCCCACCTGCGCTGGCGGGGAGGCCTGCTAAGACCAAAGCCGCTCCCCATTCTGACGCTGACCACTCCAGTTCGCCCATGAGCGGCCTGATTCTGCAGCCCATCACTCCCAGTTCAAGTTCTCCCATTTGACCTGTGGGATCTCTGAGCACATGGGCCCCTGCTGCCTATCCACAGAAGGGGAAGGCAACAGACCGTTGGTAGGACAATCTCTCTTTGGTACCAAAACAAGTTCCTTGGCCTCTTTGGGTTTCACCCTCAGCTGGACACAAGTCCTTCCTTAGCCATTCTAGTTGGCCTTTGCCTCAGTCTCCCCATCGGTCTGTTTTGCAAATTCAGCTTTGGGTACCTTGCTAGAAACATCTGGCTTCTGCATGCTGGTTTCTGAGCCAAGGGTGACACCTAGTGGTTTCGGATGAAAAGTGCAGGTGATCACTGGCCGGATGGACCTCTGCATAGTCAGGGGCTAACAGTTCAAATAAGCTTTGCACTGCAGGGATGCAACGTTGTGTGTAAGAGAATGGCCACGTATATACCCGTTGGTTATTGCTAATTAAAATACACAAAATTGTTCAATGAATGCAATAAAAGAGCATTATCATTCTTTTTGAATCCTTCTGCACCATCATCATCTCAAAGAGAAGCAGGAATGGATGAGCATTGTGAACATTTGGAAGTGATGGCATTCATTAGTCACAAAGAGACCAGGGGGTGGGAGGGAGAAGGCCCCAAATGGCTGCACACTGAAGATGTGGCTGAGGGCTGAGGAAAACATCTGGAGTCTCAAGTGCAAACAGATCTAAGGCAACCAAATTCCCAGTTCCAAGAGCGTCTGGAACCAGCAGCCACTGGTTAGAAAACAGCCGCAGTTTGGCTGCCTAGACAAGATCAGACAATTCTGGGGCGACAAAGGTACGGAAGGTGTGTGTCCAGCTTGTACCACCGAGAGTGGAGAAATGCTGCTATGGGGCGCCTTCCCCATTTGACAGAATGGGATCCACTCTGGGTGGATGAAGTAATTAGAGCGCCCCCTAGAGAGCTCACCTGTGCTGCCCACTGAAGTCCAGTCCCATCCACTTCATGAACCTCCCTAGGCCATAGCAGTCAATGCCAAGTATCCAAGGGGTGTCCAGACAAAGCTGGGATGGAAACGCTTGTACCCCCAAGGTTGTACAAATGTGGCTGTGCATCCACTTCCTAGGGGGATTAGGACGCGTGAGTCTGAGAGAGAAAGAGAGAGCCCTGGACCCTCTTCCTGTCAAGAGCCATTCCACCTGCTTCATAAACCTCCCAAAGTCAAGCCTAGTCTGCAGGGCCACAGGTTCCCCAGCCCATGTGCTCAGACACTGAGCTCCAAATGTTCAGCACCCTGGACAGTTCCAAGAATGGGCAGCAGCAGCAGGAGGTTAAGGCAAGAGCAAGGAATTGGACCTCTCAGAAGGTCCTTCAGACCAGGGCCTGGAAAACTGCACTGCTCCCAGTATTGCTCCCACCAGCCCCAACCCGTCCAAGGGCGGTGGATGGTGGGACCTGGTCCTCTGCCATAGCTTTTTAGAGGCAGAGTGCCCCTCCGTGGTCCAGCACCTTCGCGTCTTTATGGCTGAGCTTAGCTGTAGGTCCCTGGCTTTTCCTGGGTTCATTTTAGCAACTCCAGTTCTGCATTTCAAGAGTTTTACTACAGTTATTTGTTCAACTGTGTGACAACCTTGCACACTCAGGTGCTTTAAAAAGCAAAGTTGATCTATTGGCAACAGGAACTTTGTCCATCATTAGCAAATCTATGATTAAAAAAAGTAAAAATATAGGAATTTAGTTGGAAATCAGAAGCCATTCAAGTGCTGCTCCAAGCTGTGAGGAGGAGGAGGAGGAGGAGGAAGCCACCAATATCCCCATGGAAGGTAGGCCAAGAAGGCCACAGAGGCTGTTTTGAAGTCAAAGGTTCTGAAATGGACCATTTGGGCCTCATGCACTGTCCAAAACACAGGAACCCGTTGGTGTGGGGTGGAATGTGGCCAAGCAAAAGGAAGTGGGTCTAGGCCCCTTCTCTGTACACCAGTCAGAGTGTCACAGGTAAACTCCCATGAGCGAGTCCAGGTTTTTCTCAGAAAAGGAAACACACAACTGGTGTGAAGCTTCCACCTCTTTCTGACCACTTTGCGGGGCAACAGGGGAGCAGCCAAGGGTTCCTTTGCACCCTGGCTGCTGGCTGGATCTGCTTCATGGTAGACTCTGCAGCATCTTGCCCATGTTCTGAGGTCTACTAACTCAATGGGCTTGTGAGGTTCTGTGACATTTACTCCATGTACACCATGCAACCATTCTGTATGTGGTCTTTCACACAGAGCCTGGACCATCATTCCATGGAGATGAAGGAAGGGAGGAGGTGGAGAATGATGATGATGATGATGACCTCTCCCTTGTTTGCAATTCCTCCACACCCCATTCTTGGGCCTCTATAGGTATGCATTTTCCGCCATAATAGAGAAATGATCCCAGTTGTGGGGGAGGCAGGATGTCTCTGAAGACCATCTGCAGAGGGTTGAGAGGAGATGAAGGAGATGAGATGTGCCTGCATGTGAGACACAATGCTGGAATAGGGGGACTCTGGGCTGATCCAGCAGGGCTCCTCTTACATTCTTATCTTTTTGCAGACACGGAAGACATGTTGGGGGAGCCCTCTGGACCTGTGGAAAGTGAGTCCTTCCTCCCTTTCCTAAGCCAGCCACGTCTGGGGGACTTGAAAACAAGGACAAGCACAGACCCGTGAATTCCAGGACAAGGAAAGAGCTCACCTTTTGTGTTTGCTTTCCAGGCATTACCAGCTTCATGCCCTGGAGGCCTTCCAAGCAACCCTCCAGAATATCAGCAGCAAGATGGAGGTGCTGGAAAGCCAGCTGCATCTCCTAGAGGAAGAACTGGAGTTCCTGTGAGGAAGGATTCATGGTGGGGAAGGTGAGCAGCTCTGCGAACCCTGGGTCTGATCCTGCTCTTGGGTCCTCCATCAGGGTAGCAATATGGCTTCTGCAAAGAAGTCCAAATAGATCAGCGGTGTTGGGAAGCCACAGAGAGTGTGCTTTGCTCCCTTGGTTGTCCAGGTGCCTGGTGTGTCACAGGATTGAGTGAGAGGTGCCAGGCCTTCACCTGTCTGCTATGGAGGAGTAATTTGTGTTACCTCTTTCCCCTCAGTCTGCCCAGCCTTCATTCCATTGTGATGATCAATATCTCATATTGCAACACACTTTTATGCAGACACTGAACAGAGGGCCCCAAATTCTAGGAAGATGAATTAAAGGTTTTTCTCCAGGAACAAGCTATCCTGTCCATTTCTGCTAACCTCCATGGCCTGTTCAGGCAGACAGCAGAAGCTGCTACACCCCTGGGTGGGTGGGGAGAGGTCTCTCTGCTGCCCCTGGGTAGCCTAAATGGGATCAGGGCATTTTGTGGCCCCAGGGTCAGTTAAAGGCTGGGACCGCTGGCCTTCCATGGTGACCCTTGCTTGGGGATCCCCCAGAAGCCATTGCCTATTGGCTTCGCTCAGCTGTGCAGAAGATGCCTGCAGCAGAAGGTTCAGCTCAGCCTTGGAAGGCTTGAGCAGGTGAAGCACTGAGTTAGGACTGGCTCAGGGAAAGGCAGGAGAGAAAGCCTGAGGAGAAAGGCGAGAGAAAGCCTGAGGAGAAAGGCGGGAGAAAGCCTGAGGAGAAAGGTGAGAGAAAGCCTGAGGAGAAAGGCGGGAGAAAGCCTGAAGAGAAAGGCAGGAAAAAGCCTAAGTAGAAAAGCGGGAGAAAGCCTGTGGAGAAAGGCAGGAGAAAGCCTGAGGAGAAAGGCAGGAGAAAGCCTGTTCCTGTATTCCAGGGCAGGCTGTTAAACACAAGGGGAAAGAGATATTTTTTGCAGCAACCCTCAAGAATTTAAAAAACTGCCCCTCAGATGGTGAAAGACAGCTTGGATATGGAAGTCTGGGTAGGCTCTTCCGCAATCAGGGTATCTGTGATCTTCAGGGTCAATGAATTTGTTCCCTAATTGCCTCTGATCAACATGCCTCCTTAGCTGAACCATAACAAGGAACTATTAATTCCCATGTATCTCTTACAATGTGGCCAGATCCCGCCCAGTAGCCATGGAACCATATAAGCAGGTGAACTCTAGCATAGTCAATGATAGATCCAAAGGCCAGGCGTCCTTTCCCTTTTGCATACCTAACAGTTGGTTGAACAAATTATATTTTTATTTTTGACACGTAGTCAGATATATTTGTTGGCTGCACTTGCCGGTGAGTCTCATGGAAAAGAACTGTCTAGCAGCGTGTCTTCACGGCAACCTTATCTCGGATTCAAAATGTTTTGAATCCTCGGAGTCCAGACGGCAGTTTGGCTTAACACGATATCCCCGTGTTAAACCACCCCAAAGCGTGATGTATCTCAATCCTGATTTCAACAGGTTTCACTCCAGATCGTCCGCTCCATACGTGTTTAATTTTTTACTGTGTGGACAGTACCGTTTTCAGGGATGAGATTCCGTGTTCAGGGTTTCCCTCCCCCAATCGCACTGTATCCAATGGCTGTCCCTATTCTGGGCATGTCATGTTTAGGGTTTCCCTCCCCCAACAGCTTGCTTCCAAAGATAGTGATTTCATTGAAAAAATCCACCCTCAAACAGCCACTATAAAACTCCAGTCCTTAAAGCTATACTGTGGCAATCTAGGCACTTCACACCTTAATAACAATGTTGCAGTTTTGCGCAATTCTAGCTCTTTGAAAGTTCTGAACTTTAAAAAAAGAGAAAGGAAAGGAAAGCCCTGGAGTTTCTATTTTAAAGGCTGTGGCTGTGAAGGGGGTTTGAGTTGCTGCTGCTGCTTCTACTGTGTGCCCTGGGAAATAGGGAGAGGAGGTGTGAGGTGAAGGAAAAGCCCCTTGGTCCCCCCCAGCCCAGCTTCTCGGCGCGAGGGGAGCGCGAGTGGGAAAGGGGGATCCAGACATCTTCGGAATCACCTCACCCTTCCACGTGAACGTGGAGAACGTACAGTCAGGGGCTATATATATACTTGGAAAGGAGGTGGACAGCTGCAAAGTGATGAGAGCGGGAGGAAGCAGACAGAATTTTACAGAGTTTAGTGCACGATTGCTCCAGCTGATCAGAACAAAGAGGCAAAAAAGGCATGGATGAGGCACAGGGAAGGGAGGGTGGGAGCAGGCAGGCTTTCATGACAGCTATAAAATCAGACACTTTTGATACACCTCCCCCCCCCCATCTCTTGTTAAATCTCCCTTCTAATACATCTGGTTCATTTTTCACCTCCTTGCCTGCCCGTTTCAACCAGCCTCATCAGCCGGGGGAAAGGTCTGATCTCTGTTACTTTGAACTATGTGAGAGGGGCTGATCCTCGGAGGGAGGGAGGGAGGGAACACCAATCAGAGAGAGGGGGTGGGCACCATGACTGGCAATGGGCAGGGAAGATAGGACTGCCCTGCGGACTCTGAGGATTGATTCCGAGATAAGGTTGCAATCGGAATGCCGTCGGGATGCCGCCAAACTGGATCAAGTTGAAAGCCGTGGAGACAGTTTCAATCAGGTTCAATTATTTTGGTTTAGGGAAACCGATATAAGGCATCCCGTGAAGACACAGCCTAGAACTGACTTAAAAGGACCTGGGGACTTGCAAATAATTCTTGCAAAAGTGCAGGCGTAGCCTATGATACCAAGGTATGAGAAGGACCATCAGCCACATCTGCTGTGGAGGCGACAGCCACATTGGGCAAAGAGCCCACACCTCACAAGGCATTGCAGAGTCCACAATGCTTGCTGGAGATGTGCTGAAGTGGCTCAGATTCCAAAATGTTCAAATCGAACAGGGGTATTCAAAAGTTTTGTAAGCGAGCTCAGCCTGAAGCCCACTATTCAGTCCATATCTCCCCTTTTCTTTAGGAATCATGATGGGTGGTCCTGTTTGATCTCCCCTCCCCATGGGATTAGCCTGGATCATTCCCCATATACCCACAGCTTACAGTGAAGAGATCACTGTCGAGGAAAGACAAGAGACAGACCAGGTGCATGAACCAACATTTTATTTAGGTCCCCATATATGGAGGGTCGTGGGTACATGGTGTCAAGAAGGTTTAGAGCGTGCCGTTCTTATCAAACTCATTAGGGACATGGCTTTGAGGGGTCATCAATTCTGTAAAATTTATACACACATTCTTCTTCATCCACCACTGCTTTGCAGCCTTCGCTGTGTGCAACACCACCATACCTAAACAGAAAAAAGGTAGAATTCAAGGTTTGTTCCAATTTGCTGAAGATTTTAATGGGCCACTTCTTGATTTTGCCATCACAGAATTTCTCAAGGATGATGAGAACTTTCTGCCAGAGAAGCTGATATGCAGAATGCTTGCTATGTGAGCCAAACTCCTTTCATTTATTCTCAGGTACAGTGATTTGCTTGCAAAATCCCAGCTTGAATCAGCAGAGAGCATCTTGGCTTTGGCTGCACAAAGATACTTACAATAATCACTTATCATTGACCGCTGGGTCTCCGTCTCCAGCACCTGCAGTGCCCATTTTACTTTTTTTGTCCAGAGCCCCTTCCTAACCTGACATACATGGAAATCAGGCACTCTGCAAATGGTTATGGCAATACTATGGTACCAGGATGGGGGAGACAAGAGACTGGGCTGAACAGAGAAGAGTTCCTCTTTCAGCTGGCTTTTTCTGGTCTCTCACTCCAATCTAACTACTAGTCAATATTCTTCCACAGGTGGGGGGCTGCTACCTGGGATTCTGTTAGTGTGGCTGAGAAAATAATATTGTCCTGCTTCTTTAAATGTGCCAGGTAGCAGATCCACACAACGGCTGTTCCTGCTCCTGGAAGGGCTGATGGAAGGTTTCTGGCCCTTAAAAGCAAGAAGCCATTGAACATTAATCATCATGGAAGCATCAAAGCCATGGGACTTTTGTTCCCCGACTTTGATATTATAAAACACAGTGACTCCAACCACACCCAATACCTGATCGTCCTTCCTCAGTTCATCTTCAGTTGGGCTCCTCAGGCTGCCCACACCTTTTTGTTCCTGTTCTGAGACTCCTTCACAAGACTTTTCCAGATCTCCAACCCTCTCCACCCTCACAACACCCCCTGTGCTCTGACAGGATAAAGGTTCTGTCACTCAACACCATGTAATCACACATTGGGCGAAAGGGAAGGCAAATTCATGTGGTATCCATCCACTATAGTCTGGTCCAACCCCCTTGAGTGCTCTCCCCTGATCGCACCCAAAACATGAAACTTGATGAACACTCTAGAACGGCTTGAGGTCTGTTAAAAAAAAAAAGGGGGACTCAGGAATGTACAGTTGAAGGGTGAAAAGTCCACAGATAAAACGGACGGGACGAAAAAGTGTGAACACTGGGGCCCAAAGATGGGATTAAAGTGAAGGTGTGACCACAGGCACTTCTATGCAATGCCCCAGCAAATGCAGACCTTCGTTTGGACCTGCTTTCCATTAAACTATGACTTTTCCTTCAATCATTGTAGTGATTTCCAAACCTAGCCTTAAAACCTCCACAATATTGATGCTATTCAGAGGCTGCGTCCCCATGCACTCCATTTAGTGGGACTGGACTATTTTTAGTCCGGATGCAGGGCCGAATTCGAATTGAGCCGTCCCCGTGCGTTTGCTGATAACTTGGTCTTGTTAAAGCAAGATCTGACACAGTATTTCCTTCATCAAGATTTAAGATTTATTAAAGCGCTTTACATGACTAGTCATGGAAGGAGTCCTGGGTACTCCTTAACATACAAAAGGTATTTCTCACTTATATAGTCAAAAAATAATGCCCCTTCCGGATAGTAACAGTACATCAGATATAGGTAAAAGATTAATAATGACGCAGAAACGTTAATTTGGTATACATCTAAAATAACTCAAGAGGCATAAAGAAACTGGGAAAGGAGAAGGAAAAGTTCCCCTTTCCCTTCAGACAACTTAACCGCAAATGTCTGTTTCCTGTTATGTACTTCTACTCTGGACAAGCATTGTTACAAACTTATAAATCACATCATATTATGCACCCAACTATATAGGGTAAAGGTTAATCATAATAAAGCTAATGATTATATGTAAGCCCTGAATTGAGATTATACATAACAGATTAAAATATCCATGACAGTTCCCCCCTCTTGATCCACCTTAAAGATCAATCAGGATGGAGAGAAGGCTAGGGGTATGCCTGGACCCCTAGATCGGAAAGCTCAGGGAGACTATCGGTATGTGTTAGCCAGGATATTTCTTGTATGACCAGGATAGTTTCAGGACTGTGTGGATGTTTACACACCCGTGTTCCAAGGAAGCAACTGAGTCTTATAAACAGGTATAGGGCTGCCACACCCACAATAATCCCCACAGCAGCAAGAAGCACCTTTTCCAACCATGCAGGTATATAGGTTAAAAGGTCTCCCAGCCATTCCCAGCCGTCTCCAGGACTTCCATCTGAGGAAGCTGACAACTGAACATGGTCTTTCACATGCTCAATAAGGTCAGCATGTCGTAAAATAACCTCGGAGGTTTCATTTATGTAGGCACAGCACTGTTGGCCTATTACTTTGCAGAATTCTCCGGCTTGCACAAGCAAATAGTCCATATAGAGTACTAGCTGAGTTAGGAGGATAGAACACTCTTTTAACCCTTCAGCAATGGCCCTAAGGGCAGCTGAGGTTTCTTTAGCCAACAGGTCAACTTGTGCTGAAATATTCCGGATTTCTGAGGAGGCAGCCATTACACCATATTCAGGGAAAATAAATCCCCAAAACATCTTTCACTTAGTTACCTCCCGGGATCTACGGCCATGGGAAACTGGGAGAGACTTGTATAGACTCCCTCCAATTCCCACACTGCCCAGGGAACAAGTCCCATACTACTGAGCTGGAAGTGTTTTCCAAGCAGACCTTCCACACAGCCAGGAAACCCCTTCATTTGCAATAGTGAGAGCAAGTGGCCCATACTCAAACTGGGTAGGTTCAAATTAGAAAGGAAAATGACTGTAAAACCCTAACCTTCCATAAGTGTTCAATTCAATCCAAGTTAGAGGGTGTGATCACATTTCAGCAACACTTTCTGCTTGTGCAATGGCATCATAAGCAGGTTGTGAGATTATTATTTCAGACCATACATCTGATTCTGCAATATACAAATCCTAGGACCCATTTCCAATTTTACAATACGGTACAGTGGTCTGAGAGACATGAGATTGTAAGTGGAATTTACCCCTGGTACTGAACAATTTAAGATCATGTAAGGTATTACACAGTGACCCTTATTGTCCAACCAATCAGTCTCATTTGGATAGACCCCAACTGTCGGGGACTGTCGGGAAAGTGCGATTTGGATTTGCCAAGTAAGTGTATAGACAATGTTCCTAATCTCCTACCCAGATGTCCAAATTTTGTAGTGTGGAAAGAACAGTTCAGATAGCCCTAACACAAAGCAGTGCTTTCTCGAATGGAACAACTTCAAAATGCTCATCCTGTAACATCTCTGGAGGCATTTTGTGTTGCTTAGCCAAAACAAGTACTATTCCATTCAGCAGTCCAATTAGATACTCAGTATGGAAAGCTGTAATTTTAATCCTACCATCCCACCAAGAAGGCTCAGGGATAGACCTCATCGGAAAGGGCTGCTGAACATGTTTGGGTCCCTGAGTACATATCCAGCAGTCCTTATGATCCAGAGAACGACCCACTCTATGCATCAACCACACATATGAGTTATTAAAATGTGCATTATTAGAATGTGAGTGCACGTATTGCAGCCCCCTGAGTTCCCCAGTCTCGCTTGTTATAGAGACACACCACTTTATCATCTCTTTTTAACCAATTTGTCCACTTAGATTCAAGTGTTAGGCACCAGGAATGCCCATTCTTCAGATGGATTTCCGCTTCAGCAGACGTTTCCGGGCACTCAGAGTTAAACATAATGGTTACATTCTTAACCTTATCCAAGTTCTGTGGAAGGAGGGTTGAGGTGTCCTTGCAAGTACACCATCCCAGGGCAACAAGGCCAATTCCCTCCATACAATTCCAATCATATCTATAGTCCACATTTATCAGGGCAGAATCTACAACCTTACAGATGACAGCCAGGCCATCTTTCCCTAAAGCCTTTCTCCAATCTCCCAATGTCTTGGGATACGGGAGACAAGCTTGCTTCCCATCCTGGAAATGTATGCAGACCTCTATCCTCTAACCAATCCTTCTGGGTTGCGCTGTTCGGACATTTGCGACTGACTGGACCCTGCCAATATCAGTCACCTTTGTCAGAAGGCTTGTACAATTTCCTTGTGTAGGATTAATTTGTAGATCCTGACACTGGACATCAGGGAATACACCTGAGTTTCCTGTATCCCACAGGGAATAGAGCCCAGTTCTTGCCATCCGTACTTTCTCAGAGACTTCTCCCCCCTCTAGTACGGATGGTATCCCCCATATAACAGGGGCCCCTCCTTCAAATCCCTGTGGGATACTCACCGCCTCAGGCCCATTCCCAGTGGCCCCCAGGGGAAAAAAAACCCAGTACCATGAATACTCAAAAGAAGCAACAACAATAAAAATGCAACAACAGTAAAAGTCCAGCAGTGCCCAGAGAGTAGGCATCAAATACTTTCGAACACGCTTGGTTTCCGGAGTGCGAATGCTACTGGGTTCCATGGTATCCCCCTAAAGTTCACACTATTGAGGGGTGGTGGGTGCCTTGCAAAGGTGTAGAATATAGGTGTGCAGTTCCAGAGAGTTTGTATCCCTTTCCAAGTCACAGTCCATGTTCAGTACAGGCTCTGAGTCAGGCCGCATTCCTTTCACTCTTCAGCACTGTGAGGCATGCACCCACGATGGAAGACCCTCACACTTGACAGCAGAATTTAAGGTCAATAAAATACGAAATGCCCCCCACCCCCCATCAACGTGGAGAGAAAGACGGTGTATGCAGGTACGCCTTCACCATAACCCAGTCTCCGGGTCCCAACGAATGAACAGGAACAGAAGGTAGCAGCAAAGCCTCTTTGACCCGGGTATGAAGGAACCTATTAGAACAAACCAAAGCTTGACAATAAGATGTAAGTGTTTCATCCATTAAGCCATGAACAAATTGCACAATAGGCGGACCAGTTGGTACTCTCATAGGACGGCCCATCACTATCTCAGGCGGTGAAAGGCCATGCACAGCTTGGTGCAGTGCATGGAGAACAACGCAATCGGTAAGACATCCACCTATTCCAGATACGTGGCTGCACAAACCTTTGCAAGTTTCCCTTTGCAAGTTTCCCTTTCAATATTCCATTTGCCGTTCCACTGCACCGGCAGACTGCGGGTGATAAGCACAGTGGAAATGCTGAGGAACATTGAGAGCATTCAGAACAGGTCTAATCACTAGTCCTGTGAAACGGGTGCTACAATCAGAAGAAATCTGTAGTAGGAGGCCATACCGAGGTACAAACTCCGTCAGTAATTGTTTCGCGACCATTGTCACGTCCGTTTTTTATAGGTAAAATCCCCAACCCATCTACCAAAGGGACAGGTGCAAACATATTAGTAGCCAGCACAGGGTGGCATCCAAAGAAAGTCAACTTGAACATGTGTAAATGGCCCTACAGGCGTGGGATAGGCAGAAGGAGTGGTAACTCCTTTCCCCACATTATGGGCCAGACACACCAGGCAGGATTGGGCAATATTGTTGGGCAACTGCAGTAACACCCGGGGCATACCAGATTTTGACCAACAATGCTATCATGCCCATCCTACCCACATGGCTCAGCCCATGCGCCGCCCCCATCCCCTGGCAAGGGCAATAAAGAAGTGGGGTTCAGCGTTCAATAGCAGCAACCATACTTATAAGACAAGAATTTGACAAAAGCTGTGTTTGTCCCTTAAAAGCAAAGCAGTAACAGCATGAGGGACAGCTACTGTAAGAGGAGCTTGTAAAACCAAATTTGCAGAGGCCTCCACTAACGTGGCAACAGCAGCCACAGCCCGGAGGCAAGGTGGTAATCCCACAGCAACAGGATCCAGCACAGTGCTAAAATAAATCCCCATGCTTCTGGGTTAGCACCCCTTGAGCAATCCCGTCCCTCTTATGACAATACAAAGTGAAAGGTTTATCATAATTAGGCAAACCCAAAACTGGTGCCGTTGCCAATGCTCCTTTAGAGCTCTGGAAGAGAAGACTGATCGAACTACACATATTGTTTACTGTATAAAATTAATCAACACCATGCAAGAAGGAGTATGGCCAGCACTCCTTTCTGCAGTGCATATATATAACTTCACTCAGACACACAATGTAGAAAAAGAATTGGCTTTTTCATCTTATATCACTCACACATGCATTCGTTGAATTAGAATAGAATAGTTGTAGGAACTCAAAGTGTCTGACAAACCTTCCGTTCCTCTCTCCACAACAGAACACTCCGCAAAGCGGGTGGGGCTGTGAGAGCATGGAAGAAAGCTGTGAGGGACTGTGAGCCAACAAGGGAGCCAACTGTGACTAGCCCTAAGGCAACCCAGCTGGCTTGCAGAGGACAGCAGAATCAAACCAGGTATTCTCAGATAAGAGTCATGCTCCTCAACCACTCGACCAAACTGGCTCACACATTTAAAACAATATTAAGCACATACATGCTTCCCTTAGACACTCACACAATATTCAAACTATACTTTCAAACACACATCCACTTGCCATTTGACCCAAATATACCCTTCATTGCTATTTAACCAATCAACATCTGGAGGGAAATTAATTTCCCTTAACATTCATACTAAAGAAAGTTTAAACAGAAACAGTATCTGTCCCCCAAATGTACCTTTCATGTAATCACACTCTCAAATCTAAAATATTAACTTAATCAAATACTAATATGCATCACAAACTTTAATATTCTGAAGCTTCATTTCAAGAGGCTAGCAGTTTGACTCAAGCCTCGGCATGCCTTTTTTTTTCGCATTATAATCCACACACAGGACAATTATTGGTCAACATGAAGACATGACAAACAGTTCTAAAGGTCTCAGTGTTCTGTAAACACAACATAAACATACAAATACAGATACAAACAAAACCCAATAAAACAAGGGTCCATACTCACAATTCAGACAATTAATGAACAAAGAGAGATTAGTCAAAACACTCATCAAATAAAACTTCACTCTTTTCTTAGTTCCTCAATTTGCATACAGCTTTAAAAAAAAAGGAAGCGTCAAATGCTGGGCACCTTCTATATAATGTCATAGGGACAAAATGATTTTATCCCCACACACTATATAGCTTACTCGTTTCTCTTTCCAGATACCCAGAATTTCCCTTTCCTAAGTGAGATTCAGCCTCATCCAGCCAGGGATGAGTCCTGGCAATGTATAGTACTTTAAACCATACTTCAACCCTTATTAATATCGGTCAATTGTACAAGGAAATCCAATCTCTCCAAAACCCAATTTGAATTCTTGATCACTAGCTCTGTCAAACGGAGCTTCCTTCCTCTAAGACAGAATCCTACAACTAGGGGAATTGTAATTCCCCTCCTGTGTGGGAGGCGTTTCCATCAGATTAGGGCTTGCTTATAAGGGTCTTTGGTCAATAATGTCAATCTGTCCCCAATTCCTATATACACAACCTCCAATTTACTCTAATGAATAACTCTCTAAATCCCAAATATGGTGCTGCAAGTTGACTGCAGGCAAATCCTTGTCAGTTTCCTCTGACTAGACCTTTTGTCCTTATGGGCTTGGGTCTAGCTCTTAAACAGTCACACAAACTATTAATTCCTTGGCTTCCACACTGGTCGACCTGTTACTCACCAATTACAACCAAGCCACTCAAACAATCATCAATAACATTCAACCAAATACAATACTAATTCCAATATCTGCATCCTTCACTTTGATCCTATGTTCTTATTCTTCACACCCCATTAAATTCTTACCTATCTAACCCTAACACCAGTATATTCTATCATTTTTACTAACCTGGCACTCTTTCTAAGCTACCTTCCACCCAATCTTGTGGGGCTGGGTAACAAACCCAAAGCGCCACAGAATTTCCTCTCGTTACCATGCCTTCCTTTCTACTCTTTTAAGCCGCCTTCTTCCCTCTCTGCCTGTTGGACAGCTTCATACACAGACATTACTCTCTTACTCACCCACAGCCATTCTAGGGTTTCCCACCAACCCTTAAGAGTTTTTTTCCCCATCATTTTCAAAGTTCCGTTTCTGTGAGGCAAACAATTAAAATGCTTCGGAGCAGCCTTTATTTAGCCAACTTCTGCCGAACATAGTTCAAACGCTCCGGGTTAAAACTTCCTTCTACAGGAAAACAAAGTTTGAAGTTGTTAGCAATAACTGAATTCCAGCTATACAGACTTAGGATGTTTTTATACATCTGATAAGCTGGAGTCCCTTACTCAGAAACTTTCATCAAGCATAAAGCAACTTGTCTCAATTTTCTCAAAACTGTTTTCTCTCTCTCCATCTGACTTTTCTCTCCTCCCCCCTCTCCTGCCTACTACGACTTCAATCACACATCACAAGATGGCAGGCGCTCCAGCATGCCCTCTCATTCACACACAAACAGCCGTTCTAAGTTTCCACTAATTCCTATGGAAACATACTCACCAGGGTGATGTAGCTGTTCAATTACTCCGTAGAGCTCACATTTGTTGTCTCTTGTTTCTTCCAAACAGCCTTCAAAAGGCGAACCACAAGCGATCTGACAGCTTGGCAGCCCCTCCGGGCTCGACCCCTTACCTTGGGTCTATGTGTGATCCTAAGTGCACATCGGACCACCGATCAGGAATCCACCCGATCAGATCAGGAATCCACCCGATCTCTGCGCGCACCGATCAGGAATCCACCTGATCTCTAAACCTGGTACCAGGCGATTGCAACACTCAAAATGCAGAAATACCATCTGCCAAAATTGCAATCTTGAGCTCAACGAACAAACTGGTCAGATTTCCTGGTTCCCAAAACAGGGCAGGCATTAAATAAAATGCCTTCCTGAACCGGGAGGAAACACCAACTGTTAAAGCAAGATCTGACACAGTATTTCCTTCATCAAGATTTAAGATTTATTAAAGCGCTTTACATGACTAGTCATGGAAGGAGTCCTGGGTACTCCTTAACATACAAAAGGTATTTCTCACTTATATAGTCAAAAAATAATGCCCCTTCCGGATAGTAACAGTACATCAGATATAGGTAAAAGATTAATAATGACGCAGAAACGTTAATTTGGTATACATCTAAAATAACTCAAGAGGCATAAAGAAACTGGGAAAGGAGAAGGAAAAGTTCCCCTTTCCCTTCAGACAACTTAACCGCAAATGTCTGTTTCCTGTTATGTACTTCTACTCTGGACAAGCATTGTTACAAACTTATAAATCACATCATATTATGCACCCAACTATATAGGGTAAAGGTTAATCATAATAAAGCTAATGATTATATGTAAGCCCTGAATTGAGATTATACATAACAGATTAAAATATCCATGACAGGCTCAACTCAAATATGGGTGTCCCCATGCAAACTGCGCTAAGCCCCTGCACGGGAGAACAGCAATTTTTTCTCTCCGCCCCCTCTCTCCCGATAGGAAGCCTGGCTGACGTCACCAACGCCTGTGGCGCCCACTTTGATGGCAGGAGTAATAATAATAAAAATAATATTTAAAAGCCAGATGATTCCGCAAAGCATTTTACTGGAGGTGCTCACCTCTACTCCACCCGACTGAATTACCATGCCTGGCTTGGCGATCAGGGAGGGGGTGGTGGAATAATAATAACAGAAAGAGACTTGTGGGATGGCGATTGCATCTTTCGCTGTAAAACTGGGGCCCTCCATTATTGTATGCACATTTCAGAAGCTGAGACGTTTTCGCACGGGGCTGAACGGAACGCGGAAAAGACAGCTGCGGACACGTCATCCGCATTGCCCGCGCGCGGCTTGCGTTCCGACGTGTCCGCAGCTGTCTTTTCCGCGTTCGAAATGTAGAGCACTTTAAAGTGCTCTACATGCGTTCCAACGCGGACGAGCCGCCCGCAGCCGTTCGGGAGGAGAAGCGTTCGCGCCTGCTTCTGTCTCACGAACAGCTGCGGGCTCGCCTCGGACGCCGCGCGGCTTTGACAATCAGCTGTTTGACAAACAGCTGATTGTCAATCTGCCTCCGCGGCTGTCTCCGCGCCCCTTGCCGGCGTTTGCCGGCTAAGACAGCTCCCGGCGCTTTGCGCATTCGCACACAGACGCTCCGGAACGCGTTTACACGCGTTCTGGCGCGTCTGTGTGTGAACGGGGAAAGCGCCCGGAGCTGTCTTAAGCTTTCCGCCTGAACGCGTTCCGTTTCGAACGCGATGCAGTGCGGAAATGCCTCTGTTCTTTGTCTTGCACATTTGCCTGACTTAGTAATCGGGGGAAGGGGTGGAATAATGGTCGCGGAAAGAGACTTGTTTCTGTATTGCCAAAAATGCCAAACTGTTGCAATCTGCAACACACAGGACAGGAATGGCGAGCACAGGAACACCTGCTAATGATGCCAGCCATCAGTCTCCTCCCCAAATAGCCCGAGAGTGTCCCCATGCATGGACTCAGCCTCCAAAATAATGTGGACTTCACTCCCAAACTGTAGCGAGAACTGTTTTCAAGAGGACTAAATTTAGCATGTATTTCGGCAGTTTGGGGCTTTGCATGGGGACGCTCCTTGCCGAATTCAGATTCGATTTGGACTTTATAGTGCATGGGGACGCGCCCAGACTCCCTCTCTCCATATTTATGTGCTTTGAGAGATTCTTTCTTTCTTAAAAGGCCTCGTCTCTTTCAGAAGCTGCCAGCACCGTGCTTGTAGTGATGATGAACAGCACTAAGAAAAAGGAAATGTTGCTGAACTACAGCTCCCATCAGCCCTTGCCTTTGACCAGATTGGCTGGGGCTGATAGGATCAGTCAAAGAGGACATTCTGCGGGATTCTCATTTGTTCCCTCCTGGCCTAGAAACTCTGCAGAGGGAAGGCAATGCCATCTTGGCTTGAGTAAGATTTTCTAATGAGACTAACACATTAAATGTCACTCAGGGCCATTTGCTTACCTTGTACAGCACGACATTGCATCCGTTCTACAGTTACACCTATAGCAGTGTTTGGTGTTCCACGCAGACCCTATGGCGTGCCTTCTTCCATCATATATGTCAGTACAGAACTTCGGGGTCACCTGCTGACCTAAAAGAGTCCATTAGATCATTTTCTGTTTGCAGTGGAACTGGGGCCACCAAACACCCAGCCGGTACAAAGATCCCATAGCATTTCAGTTCATCTCGCTTACTGTGGTTATGATCTGCTGGATTTATTTACGGAAATCAACCTTTGCCATATGCAGAAGAAAGAAGTTGTGCAAGGGATAGTTCCAGACCAGGGATGTGCGTGAATATTTGCAAAATGCAACATTCATATGAATTTGGCTGAATTTGGACATTTGTTTTTGAATCAAATGTTGGCACATTCAAAGACTGACATTCAAATTTGAATTTATTTATATATATTTATATCCCGCCCCATACCCAAGGGTCTCTGGGCAGCTCACAACATTTAAAAACAAACGTATCAAGAACTATATCAACCCTAAAACCAGTACAAAGTTTAAAAATCCAGCATTAAAAAATACAAAAGCAGTTTAAAAACCGCAGTGTTTACAAATGTCTCAATGTGAAGCTTCATATGGGATTCGTATGGCATATGTATTGGATTCATATAGGATCTGTATGCCTTTTTATGCATTCCTATGGGATTTGTATGGGATTGAAATTTGTATTGAATTCAAATCCCACTGAATTCGAAGGGGATCTATTTGAATGAATACACATTTTCTTACACCCAATTCAATACTAATCGAATACAAAAAAGCATGTTTTTCATGCTGTAAAAACAAAATCTGACACGTCCCTTCTTTAAGTAAATTTATTAAAGCGCTTACAAGACTAGTCAGGGAAGGAGCCAAAATACCCCTTGAAAAACAGAGGATACACAATTCTTATATAAATCAAAGTATACCAGCCCCCCTTTAACCACAAGAATACATTCATCAGAATGCAAGATTTATGATGTTGTAACTTCATTAGGTTAGTTATTAAAAATAATATTGGTCCCTGTTGTGTAACCGCAAAGATAGCAAAGTAGCAAGAATGCTTCCGCTTTTCTCAGCTGCTGAGGCCAAGCAACTGTTTCCTGTTTGTCGCCTACTTGCGCCATTGCTTAAGCCCAGTGTAAATCTGTTCGACAGCATAATTGCTGCCAGTCTGGATTCCAGCCAACTACATGCAAGCGTTTATGAGACTAAAGGTTACAAGGATAAATGATTATAAGGCTAAATGCTTAATATTAAAACATGATTATTGATATTTGAGGGATTTCACTGAAAATACACATCCCTATTCCAGGCAGCAAGAAGAAATTCCAGGATCTTTTCTTCATCCCAGAATCACCTTTCGCCCCCTTGACAGACAGCATGAGGCCATCTTAGCAAAATGCCAGGCTCTTACATCTCCCTGGCATGTCTCTGTGGGGTCCTTCCTCTTACAAAATACCCATATCCACTTCCATTTGTTAACATGTTCTGTGCATTTCCTACATACAGACATTTTGCAAGAAGAAGGAGCCTGTAAAGAAACATCAGCCAGAGGCTGTGGCCACACCTAATGTTTAATCCAGCTTCAGTCCACTTTCAGAGCGAGAGAATATGTCAGCAAAGTGACAAGAAGCTGTTTTCCCCCCCCCCCAGGTTAAATAACTCAGATAATTCCCTTTTGGAATAGATAACGTGGAAATAAAATTACTTGTTACGTTGCTGATTTGTTCTCTCCCTCTGAAAGTGGGCTGAAGCTGGATTAAACCTTAAGTGTGAGCACAGCCAGAGAGAAATTGCTACCATGGAAACCCAGTATACAGTAATTGCTGACTCTGTCCATAATAGCGATGGCACAGACTTCTGCTCAACTAACCAGAAACAGCTTGGGACTCCCAAAGGATTCATTTTCATCTGTAAAGTCAAAAGGCACCATAGAACCAAACTCCACTCTTGGACTGTGTTCACACCTGTTTTAATCCAGCTTCAGTCCACCTTCATAGCTAGAGAACACATCAGGAAAGTGAACAATAATTTTATTCCCACATTATCTATCCCAAAGGTGAATTTTCTGAGTTATTTAACACTTTTTAAATATCTTTTATTATTGATATATACAGATACAGTCCATCAAATATCAATCAAACCCTGCCCACTCTCACAGCAGATCCCAAAGAGAAAATAAGACATAAATTAAGCCATCAGTTGAAATAATCTTGTACACACACAAAACCCCATCTAAGCACATCTGGAGGATGGTTCTGAGCTGCATAGTCTGCAATTACATTCCATTCTTCTCTGACATCCACCTTTGGCAGTATTCCCATCAAGGTCTGAGTTATTTTGCACTGACGTGTTCTCTGAAAGTGGACTGAATCTGGATTAAGCCTTAAGGGTGCCCACAGCCTTGCAGAGACACAGACGTAGGCACAGACCTGTGACTGTCTTCCTCCAGGCACATTCCAGGATTGGAATCTGTGGGCATCAGTTTCCAGGCACCTGCTCTACCACTGAGCTACTTCAATCCCCATAATGCTTAGATGCAAAACACCGTCGCTGTGTCAAAATCAAAAGACATTTTGGCCAGAACTACTTTCCCCGTGCTTTAGGTTAAAAACATGTTATGCAATAGATAACATTACCATTTTGGACCACTGCCTTGTGCTTTTGCAGGAAGCAAGCTCCCCAACAAAAGTCCACAGTGAAGAGGAGAGCGGCCAGGCCAAGGAGAGTTTTCTGGAAAAGAAGCACAGGTGAAGGACAAAAAAGGAGGAGGAAAAGGTAGGAATCAGACTAAATTAATCCATAAATACAATTCTCAGTCTTATAGATGTTGCTAAACCTCAACCCCCATGAGCCGCAACCAAAGGCGTTTTCGCAGTAAGGCGAAGACGCCTCGGAATGCTTCCCCCCAAACGGGTTGAGAACACTTTCCCGTTCACACAAGGGCAGGTAAGGAACGCTTTGAGAGCAGTTCCCTCACCTGCCAGTGCGAACGGGAAAGTGTTCTCAACCCGTTCGGGGGGAAGACCCTCCCCCGGGCTGCTCCCATTGGCTCCTATGGAGCGAGGGTGGGCAGCCGGCTGCCTTCTGTCCCTGGGTTCCTGCTCACTCCCGAACCCCAGATCGGGCTCCAGGGGTGGGCAGGAACGCCAGCCAAAAGCCCCCTACCCATCCAAAGGGTCTTACCTTTTCCTGCAGGCTCCATTCTGTGTGGAAAGGCCGGGCCGTTCTGAGCACGCTCGAGGGGGCGGCCCCTCATTGGCTGGGCACCCGCCTGGCTTCTATTGCCCATCTGAGGATGTGCGGGTGCCCAGCCAATGAGGGGCCGCCCCCTCGAGCGTGCTCAGAACGGCCCGGCCTTCCTACACAGAATGGAGCCTGCAGGAAAAGGTAAGACCCTTTGGATGGGTAGGGGGCTTTTGGCTGGCGTTCCTGCCCACCCCCGGAGCCCGATCTGGGGTTCGGGAGTGAGCAGGAACCCAGGGACAGAAGGCAGCCGGCTGCCCACCCTCGCTCCATAGGAGCCAATGGGAGCAGCCCGGGGGAGGGGCCGAGCTGTCACAGGGAGAGAGCGTGCGAACGCTTTCTCTCTGGGACGGGTCGGAACGCGCCGAGACGGTTTCAGAGCACTTTTTAGTGCTCTGAAACTCGAACGCATGGAGGGCACGTCGGGACGCTTGCGGGCGGCCTGGAATGGATCCCGCCGCCCGCAAGAGCGAATGCTGCGTTCCGACATGCCCTCCATGCATTCGAAAAACCCCTGTGCGAAAAGGCTCCAAGTCTGGTCAGTGGTGCCTCCTCGCTTCAAAATGGAGGCAAGGAGGACATCTTTTTCAGTAGCATCTCCCCTACCCGCCACCACTGAGGTACCTACACCTGGAAGTGGAGATGCAGCCCAAACTTTTTTTGAATTCAACCAAGCCAGAGGCGACAACCTTATGGCACGATAGTCCATCCCATAGCTGATTTGCTCACTATGTGAAGATTCAGCCATCTTGTGTTGAGACATAAGGGGCACCTCAGAGGTTCCTCAGATGCATCCCAGAGAGACAGTGTGTGGCCCTCATGTTTTCAACCCTTCCCTAATCCTTCTTTTCTTAGGGCACCAAAGAAATAGTGCTGTATAATCATGGTGTGTTCGTTGTGTATGTGCCAAGATGTGTGTGCATCAGACGGACAGACTGAACATAGGGAATATAATGAAATTTGAATTTCAGAATCTCTCTCTGGGTGCATTCCCAAAGGCACTAAAGTCCAGACTGGGTGGGCACGCGACATCCAGCATTCCCATTAAATCAGCCAGTAATCCGAATTCGGCATGCCCCGCTCCCATTCCACTTCTTACCCCCTGATTTTCTGAGGACTATCCTGCAAAAATCTGGAGGGGGGGCACCCTGTTCAAACAGGACTTTTCTTCTGGTTTCCTAGCTGAACCCATGTTTTTCCCTCTACATGGGAACTCAGCCGGGCTTTTTGATAGCCTCAGCCTATCATGGTTGCCGCTTGGAGCTTGAAGAGAAAGCCAGGCTCGGTAACATGATGCATTGTAGATGGATTCAACTTGTTGGAAGTGTTGCGCCGCTCCTGTTCCTCACACTGCCCAGGCTGCTCTCTTCCCTTGGAAGGGTTAAAATGCCACCTCTGTTTCCAGTGTGAATGCATCGATCGAGAGCGAAGCCCAGCTGCCGATTCCCCCGCTCACCCACCTTTCCGAGGCGATCCTGCTGTCCGAATGCGGTGGCGGTGACGAGCCCAACCTGGGCAGCGGCAGGAGCAGAAACAGCACGGCGCTTGCAAGTTGAATCTGTCTACAGGTCCGCTGATCTGCTTGTGAACACATGCACAAGGAGATCAAGTTCGATTGTGCAACACACACACCCTTTCCACACAACTGCCGCACCATCAGCAACCGCCGGGTCTGGTTTACCGGCAAGTCAAATGCGAACACCAAAATGTGTGCTCGGTGCTGTTCCCACAACCCACAACTCGCACCAGAACCCGGAGGAGAATTTGGTCAAGCCCAGACCAGAATAGTCCAGTGAACGCAAGTGCATACTGTATGTGTATACGTGTAGCCAGAATCCATGCTACAAGCACAGGAAAAATGCAAATTCTGTGACCTGCAATAACGCATAATATTACAGCATGCCGGATCTGCATTGCTGGGGTCTCACCTAAGGTTTAATCCAGCTTCAGCCCACCTTAATCCAGTTTCAGTCCACACATCAGCAAAGTGGCCAGTAATTTTATCCCAAAGGTGAATTATCTGAGTTATTTAACCATGAAAGAGAACAGCTTTTCACTTTGCTGATATGTTCTCTCGCTCCGAAAGTGGACTGAAGCTGGATTAAACCTTAAGTGCGACCACAGCCCTTGTCACTTTGCTGATGTATTCTCTCACTCTGAAAGTGGATTGAAGCTGGATTACACCTTAAGTGTGACCACTTCCCATGTGATTTGCTTTATTTTTTGTGAATAGTTATCAGCTCTGAAATGAGCCAGTGGGAGAAGAGAAAAAGGCAGAAGCACACCTGTCTGCTGAGGTTTTAGGAAGCAGGTGACTTCTGGTCCCTTCTGGCTGCAGCCCAATTCATCCAAGGAAAGGACAGAGAGAGAGGGCGGCAGCATCGCTTTGCTTACCATTCTGATTGCTTCTCAGCAGGCAAAGGGTTTCTGAGGACAAAAACCAGTTCCTGCAAGCAGCAAGGGTAGATCTTCCTCCCCAATGTCTCTGGGTTTGAGGAACTTCTTCCCTTGAATTTATACAACTGGACAAGGAGGAGAGAAAGGTGCAAAATGAAGGCTCCTCCCAGATCTTGCCGCTCAGAATGGATTTTTTTTTAAGTGGGAGGGCGTTGGAGAAGGGAAAAGGCAAGGCTGGGGCTGAGGCTGGGGCTGAGGGGGGGCACAGAGAACAACAACATATTTACTGTTGATCTTAGCACTGTTTGCTCTGTACAAAGATAGGCGTGACAAACGAGAGTCTCTCTCTCTTTTGGCCTTCAGAAATTCCCCTAAGCCTTTGGGAGACAGAGGACCACATGTGCCAAGGGTGGGCATGCATTCTGCCCTTCCACAAGGGGAGGGGACACTGAACCCCCAAATCTTGCCACGTTCTCAGCGCAGCTGCCATTGACCCAAGATGGACCTGCAGGTTTCTCTTTGCAAACGTGCCGAGCAGAAGAGACAGCCCTGCAGACATTTGCTTATCCGCAGGATCTCCGCCTTGAGTGGTGTCATCCTTCAGACCTATGGTGTGTGGGGTGTGTGGATCTGCAAGGGGAAAACCCGGTCTGACCAGAGCATCAGGTACCACTCACATGCAGCCCCAGAGATAAGAAACTCACTCCCACAAGCTGTGTGCAATGAGAAACTGATGCACTTTCAACAGAATGATTTTGGCGCAAACAGCTTGCATTGGGAACGAAAACCCATGCTGCATCTGCACATGGGACAGATAAGGAGCCCAGAAGGAGCTGGGGGGCCCAGAGGCAGCCCATATTCTAGGCTTTCAGGGGCTTTTCGGGCTTGCTGGTATGCTGCATCGTGGCGTCTTCTGGGCCTCTCTTGTCCACAGCTTAGTCCAAGCCAGAGAGTCCCTGCCCCCTCCTAGTTCACTCTGCCTGTAGAGGACAGAGCATAGGCTAGACCAGATCCCCAAAATGGCGGCCTGGTATGGTCTGCTGGTGTACTTGGTATCTTGTCTGACACTCCAGAGCTCAACTTGTCGGCTGCAATGACTCCCAAGGTGAGCCTTGTTGAAAAGGTAAGGGAAATTCACCTTTGCAGGAAACATGGCTGTCAGTATTACTGCCCTCCCAACATTCCTCAACTACCTGTCCTCTTCTTATACCAGCTCCACAGGGGGACCTAGTTCTGGCATATCTGGGGCACTGAAGTTGAGGGCCCCTGCTGTTCCTGATTGGTAGAACTACGAGAGTTGGCGGCCGTTTGCAGCCAGTAGGAGCAGAACCTGGACTTCCGCAGTCAGCCGTGCCCTGGCAGAGGCATGTCCAGACAGGGGAACTTGCGGGCCTGAGTGGTACACAGTGGGCAGCACCATGTTCTCTCAGGGACTGCAACCGCATATTGCATCTCTTGAATGCTCAGCCCAGCATGTGGCATGCAGTTTCCCAGGTCACTGCCCTGAAAGATGATCAGTATGGTTTTATTAAGGGCAGACAATAGGGATGCGCATGAATATTTGTAACATTCATTATTCGTACTAATTTGTACTTATTCAGACATTCGTACACGAATCAAGTGTTACGACATTTGTACATTAACATTCATACAAATACAAACATTTAGGAAGACTCATACAAATAGCGTGTACATTCATTAAACTGAGACACATATTGGATGTGTAGCAATACGTATGCATTTGTATAGGATACGTATCCAATACATATGTGTTGGTCTAGGATACGTATCTGATATGCATGGGAGAGACAAACTACACTTAAGTATGGAGAAATATAAACAAACAAATGGAAAAATAAAAAATAAACTTTTAAGCGTGACTGGGAAAATTAGAGTTTAAGATGATGACCCTCCTTGAGTGAATGTACTTGATGCAAACATTGCCTGAGAACATAACAAGCAAAAGGCTAGAAAAAAATGAGATGCAACAATTATAAGATGGAATTTTTGGGGAAAAGAGTAGAAAAAAGAAGTAGCACTACTGTATATGCTGGAAAGGATAAAGGGGGGTGGAACATACTGAGCATTGAAAAGTACGTTGAAGCATTTCATTTGGCAAGAGTTTGAGACTTAGAACATAAAAGAGAACTTAGCCTGTTATATTTGTTTACAACTCAGGAAACAGATAGCTGACCACAAAGAGTAGCTTGGAATAGCTGGATGACCATAGCACTTGCGTTTACAACATACATTTTCATCTGGGACTTCTGTAGAATGCTTCACAAGCCTGAAATTCCCCTTATTTGTTGTGTTCGTACTCTGTTTGCCCTCTGCGTTCCAGCAATTCTCTGGAACTTGGTCAGTTATTAAGAAACTCACTCGATTATGTTCTGCTACAAAGGTCACAAGTAGTTCAAGTGACTTAATGTCAAGCTATGGAGAAACAAAGGATCACTGGTCCTTTCCCAGAGTCCTTCAGTTCCCTTTCACCCTGGGCTGGTCACAGTTCTCTTTCTGAGCTCTCACAGGGTGTCCATGGAGGGGAGAAGAACAGTAGGTTTGTTAGCTGCTTTGAGTCCCCTTGAAAGAGAGAGGAGTATGAAAGCCAGCTCTTCTTCTTCTTCTAAAGCCATAACTAGGAATAAAAGTCTGCAACCGAGTGTAAACAGGGATTATTTTATTTAAAACATTTATATATTATTCTCTGTTACAAAATCTCCAATAAGTGGTATACAAACAAAGAGGAAATACCTAAAAGCGTGATTAGGAGAAAGGGATATCCATTTTACACTGTCTAAGTGGGTAAAAATGTGTGATTCTTCCAGTGGCGCATTATCCGTGGCAGTCCCAATATAATGCCAGGATACGGAGGTGATAACCCAAAATAAACAGATATGACAGCAAATTAGCAACAGTGCGTGGCATTTTGTAATCTCACGTCCTTGCCTCTGTCTGCAGGCTCTTCACATGATTGTTCTTTTCTCAAAATACCAGGATGTTAGCCAGCGCAGGAAAAGAAACAAAGGGAAGAGGAAGGGTGGCGGCTAACATACAGGTATTTTGCAAGGAGAATCGCTATGCAAACAGACAGAAGATGAAGTAAGACCCCAGGATTTCCTTCTGCTGTCCAGTGGAGCAATTATGGCATCCAAACAATTCTGCAATTTTCTCTTGCCATCAGGAGGCGCTACACCTTACAAAGACTGCTACATATGGATAGTAAGGATATGCACTAATATTTGTAACATTTGAAATTCACCCAAATTCGGACATTCAAATATCCCCCCCTAAAAATGCCATTTGTGCACATCCCCAGTCAGTGGTGCTTGATGCACTTTAGAGAGCATGTTGAATAGTCCAGGCACCCACGTGAATATGTATGCAGGGCCAGTCTGGATTCGGCGGAAGATTCTTCCCTCCTTTGTTTAATAAGCAACATAAATACGAAGTGCAGGTGATGGGACAATGTATGAGGTGCCTGTTGTTCCTGCTTATCTGAGAAGGATATTTGTAAGAAAAGGCAGGGCTGATAAAAAGGCACCACCTGGTATAGTTTTGCTGGATGGGTTTCGTTTATTGAGTTCCTCAAATGTGGCTGAATGGGTGTGACCCACCACCAGTATACTTGGACTCTGCCCTTCATGGATGACAAAATGCAGAAGAGGGGCTCCGAGAAGTTTTAAAGGTCCCCTTGAATGAGGGAGGCTGTGTCTCTGTGGGACCAGAGGGACAACTGGACGGCGGGCACCTGCGCTGCCATGGGGAAAGGGCCCTCCGTGGCTCCGCTTGGGAGTGAGGAGGACCCTTGTCCCAAGGGAAGGTGCCAAATGAAGAGCTGGCACCCTTCACTGGTGCAGTGAGCTCATTGAGGGGGGCTTTTGGCAAAGCCCTTGTTCAAAAGCATCCTCCCCTGAGTGACTGGTACCATCTTCTCATAAAGAAACTCCCATCAACCACTCCTAGGGTGCATCCCCACATAGATTTTTTAGACCTGGTTTAGTCGAGAGACATTTTCGCATTACTCCCATTCCATTTGGAACGGGAGTAGGACGGGAAGATTAAGACAGCTCCCGGCGCTTTCACCTTTCACACACAGACGCGCCGGAACGCGTGTAAACGCGTTCCGGCGCGTCTGTGTGCGAATGCTCAAAGCATCGTGAGTTGTCTTAGCCGGCAAAGGCCGGCCAGGGGCGCGGAGACAGCCGCGGAGGCAGATCGGCAATCAGCTGATTGTCAAACAGCTGATTGTCGAAGCCGCGCCGGCGTCGGAGGCGAGCCCGCAGCTGTTAGGGAGACAGAAGCAGGCGCGAATGCTTCTCCTCCCGAATGCCTGCGGGCGGCTCGTCCGCGTTCGAACGCATGTAGAGCACTTTAAAGTGCTCTACATTTCGAACGCGAGAAAGACAGCTCCGGACACGTCGGAGCGCAAGCCCCGCTCGGGCAATGCGTATGCCGTGTCCGCAGCTGTCTCCCACGCGTACCGTTCAGCCCCGTGCGAAAACGTCTCTGTTTGGACTATTTTTGGGGACTATTTTTAATCCTGATAGAATGCCTGGAAATATAGCCAAATATAGCCGTCCCCACTCAGAACAGAACTTTTAAATTCCACCCCCCAGTGCAAACCCTGCCTGCGATCAAAGCAGCGAAACTTTCCCCTTCACTCACTCACTTGAGCTAAAGTCGGAGAGCTTAAATTAAAAGCTGGCACTTTAAAAAAGATCTAAACCCAATTGCTTTCTCCTTTTCAAATCTCTCCCTTTCGACATTACTGGGAACTGTGCGCTCAAGCAGATCAGCAAATGAGCAAGCACAGCATGATCGGAGATGCGCTGCTTTTTGCAACACCTTTTTGCTTATAAAATGTATATTTCTGATAACAATTATCAGAAAAGATACAAATATTTCTATCAAAAAGGTTTTAAAAGCCACACTGCATCAAGCAGGTCTCCCCCCCCCCCTTGTTGCCTTTTTCAGTCAGGGCTGTAGCATTGCAAGCATGGCAAGGGAAGGAGGAGTTTTGCATCTGTGAAACCCACCCACAGCTGGCTGCCATTGGCCAGAAGACTAGACCTCCACCCCAAATAACCGGTACCGTCCCCAGGGGTAGTGGTGGAAGTGGACTTGGGTCCAAAAAGGGAACCGAGCCCTGTTTTCATCAGGAAATTTTTTTTCCTATGGATTTCTGCAAGATAATCCTCATAAAATCTGGGAATAAGAAATTGCACGAGGATGCCTGGATCCCGAATTTGGATTTAATTTAGATTTAAATACCAATGGGGACGCACCCCTAAATGAAAATTCAGTGGAATGCATTATCTTAAAATGGCTTCAATGCAGTTCTTCACACCACAAACGATTTGCATGCTCTTTTTGGCATAGCCAGTTCTGACACAGATACATTGTTTTTCAGTATCACCATCTGGCTGGAATAAAAATCATTTTATCCCAGCCAGACAGTTTGTTGCTGTCCTTTTCAATTTGTTGCTCTTCCTTGTTCGTTTATCTCCTTGGAACTGGCTCTGCTCCTTCACAAAATGGCCTCTCCTTTCTCCAGAGGAAAAGCTGCTTGTCCCAGGGCCACCAGATCGCCTTCACTTGTTGCTGATTCCACACCCTTTCTTGGCCCCACCATGTGGATGCCGGAGATTTCCATGCTGTAGGTCTAAGGAGAGAGCAATGTAATGAATCACCCCCAAAAGCCCACATAGTAAGGCTATCTAAACAGCATCTCTACCAACCACCAAAGGCCATTGGAATCACTGGTTGAAAAAGCCCAACTACAAAGGGAGACTTTAGGGATGGGCACAAAGCCAGTTTCCACATTCACTTCGCGGTGAACAGAATGGGGAAAGATTCAGCTCTGGCTGAATATTACCCCCCCCCCCCCACGAATATCCGTGCACAGAATGAATAAAACCTCCATCCATCCCTTTGTTCCCACTCTTTCCTCACTTGCCTTACCTCTGCACTGCCACGCCCACCATGCTGCTGTGCCATCCTGCAACCGGGCAGCCACCGGAAAGTCGTCCCCCCCCCCAGGTAGTTGAGCAATGGGGAGGCAGGAAGAAGCACTCCAATGGCAGCCAGGGCCTGTTTTGGGGCCTTCAGGAATGGCAAACAAGCTTTCTGAAACCAAAATATAGGCCTATCCCTTAAGGCCTATCAGTTAAGGCCTGTGTTTAGGTTTCGGAAAGCCTGTTTGCCGTTCCAGATGGCCTGGGAAGAGGCCCAGTACACCACCAGAGCAGGTAAGGGGACTCCGGGGAGGCTGCAGGGGGGATGTTTGGGGGAGGGAGGCACCAGGGAATTCAGTATCCTTAGAAGCATCTACCAAGGCTTCTACGGATACTGGATTATCCAATTCGTGGATGGATACGGCCCGAAGAATAGGGCCCTATTCAATCCGTTCCTGAATCTTGGAATATGGACACATTCGTCCGAATTCCAAAAAACATGAATTATTCGTGCATGTCCCTGGATAACCCACAGAAAGCCAGAAAAGGGCAAAAAATGGTCTACACCCCACCCCACAAGGAGTCTGATTGGGATGGAGCTGGACGTCTCCTGGAGCCACGCTGGCTTTTGGGTGCTTGCTAGGAATCTGGACTCACCTTCTTTGATGCTGGAAGTCAGCTTTCTGTGGCCGTCCATCCTACTTCAGCCTCAGTGCTTACATGCTATCTCTTCCTTTGGTTCTTGGAATAGAGTCACTTCTCTGAAGGGAGCCTCAAGGTCTCTCTGGGATAGCCTACGCGGTCAAAATGGTTTTCAGAGTGGTCTTCGGACGGGACGTTCTCCAGATCGTATCTTGGAGGGAGACTTGGTCCACTAGGTTTTCTGAGTTTAATGAGAGTCGTCCCCTGAGCATTCAAGTTCTCTCCCAAAGGCAGAGACCCGTTTGCTCCTCCAGTTTACGGAATTCTGTCCTTTGGCTTTTGCTTAGGATCTTTCATCCTTTGTCCTTTTCTATATGGTTTTCTTTTCAACTTTAGCAATAGTCAAGGATTTCTTCAACTTCCCAACTCCTGTAAGTCACAGGATATGAATTATCTTTGGATTCACGCAGACATCTGGGATGAACTGGTCTTCTTCCCCCTGAATTTTATACCGTCTTCATCATGCAGTTGGATGTAGCACTTTATTTGCTCCTATTCCATCATGAAGGTCTAAGAGTGTCTGCTGCATGATCCTTTCTTAAAAAAAGAAAATGTTTTCTTTGATTTGGGATGAACCTATTTGTTCCTTTGGCAACCCATGGGGGTTCTTAGTAATAATCTCCCGTTGCCTTTGCATTAACCATTTCAGTCCTTGGGAATGGAAAACACACTAGTCCTCTGTGATGTGCCAAAGCTGCTCGTCACCTTCTCTCATGAAATTCTTCTCCAAATCAAAAGGCCTTTTTGCACACGGGCTTTTGGAACGCGCGGAAGACAGCCTGGAATGCGGCATTCGCATTGCTGCAGCCGAGTTTGCGTCCCAGCTCGCCCGGGCTGTCTTCCCCGCATTCGAGGTGTAGAGCACTTTAAAGTGCTCTACGTTCGTTCCTGCGCGTCCGGTTTCTGCGGCCATTCGGGGAGAGAAGCATCCGCACATGCTTCTCTCCCTGACTGCCGTGGGCATGCCCCCATCGCCAGAATTGGCCGAAAATCGGCCTCACAGCTGGCTTGATGTGCGCTGATCACCAGCCTTGCCGGGCTGGCGATAGCACAGGCGCGCCGATGCCGGTAGATGGGACAGGGAACCCACCAATATGTGAGTCCCCTGTCCTACCTACCAGGGTCACTGACGCTGGTAGATGGCAGAGCGGAAACATGATTCAGTGGGTCCCGTCTGCCATTTACTAGGGCCAGCGCACCAGCGCGATCACCAGCGGAGCAGGTTGCTGGCGGCCTGACCCGCGGGGACGTGGCTCTTCCCTGCCATGGCAGCTGCATTGCAGCAGCCAGAGTCGGGTAGCCACAAGGACCGGATTCCTATCACTCCTTTCCAGGGTGGGAGGAGGCCGAACTCGGGCTAGCTGGGGTCAAGGGGCTGAGGGACACCTTCTTAGACAGAACCCACATAGATTCCCTCTAAGAAGGCTTCACCCTGACCCCGATCGCACCCATCTGTGGGGCGTAGGCGCCTGGATCTAGGTGCCTACGCCACACAGATCACGCCCCCACACCCCGCACGCACCCTCACCACCCATACCCACTGATGCCCACCCACTCCCAGCACCCATCTACCCCCCGCACCCGCAACCACCCCCGACCGCAATCGCACCCATCTTCGGGGTGTAGGTGCTTCAATGTAGGCACCTAACCCCCCAGGAAGATTCTTCCCACCCCCCAGGGCCCAGGGACGAAGCACGTGCGCGACGCAGGTCCTACTTGCTTGGGGCCCGGGATCGTACTGAGCCGAGGATGCCGGGAATGCGCTCAACGCGCTCCTCGGCCTCCTATTGGACAAGTCCTTCACGTGAACTGCTCGTCCAATCTGTCCAGTGGAGCGCGCTCCCACAGTCTCTCGCTGATTGGAAGCCCGGGAAGGTAGGTCCCCTATGCGCGCGCATCGTCGGGAATTCCGGGCTGGGGGTGGGGGTGAGGGCGATCGGGTGGGGTGGGGGTGGGGGTGGACCCCCACCCTCCCCCTCCCCCCTAATCTTCCTCCACCAGATCCCCACATCAAAAACTTTTAGTCCCGGTTCCAAAGTGCAACCGGGAGTAAAGTTTCCTTCACCCTGACAGATCGCAGGCTTGGGGGGAGGGGGATGCCCCCCCTGCTACAGGTTGCCACCGCCGAGGGCCACCAGGAGCAGGGGGAACAGAGCCCCCATGCCCCTCCCCCCCGCGCTATCTGGCCTGGAGAAGGCTTTACTCCGAACCAGGAGCAAAGGGACACCACCTTGCGCCGAGATCGGGGGCTGGAAGGGGAGGGGGACGCCCCCCCTGCTCCAGGTCGGCACCTCCGGTGCCCATCAGGAGCAGGAGGGACGGAGCCCCCATGCCCCTCCCTCCGCACGATCCAGCCACGGAACGCTTTAATCCATTTGCAAAGTGGAAGTGAGACTAAAGCGGCTCCTTCTGCCACCCAGATGTACCAGGGGAAGGGCAGACGTTGCAGTCCTCTGCCTTTTCCAAGGAGGCAAAAAAGTGGTCCCCCTGGAATAGGGAGGACAGGGCAGCTTGCTCCGCAGTGAGGGGGAGGGGAGAGAAGCAGATGATTTGTCACTGTCTCCGGATTGCCCCGAGTTGGCTGAGGAGAGGGTGCTGGTGTCATGCGCCTCTAGCGGTCCATAACCAGAGAGAAGTGTATGCTCGGAACCCAACCCAAACAAGCACATAAAGAAACAGGAGAACCAGATCTGGATTTTCAACACTATTCATATAACATTTATTCTAACAAGTACATAATACAATCAGAGGGATCCCATTCACTCACTACACACATTCACTCGTTCCATACTCACACGCAGCCTACTCCCGATTTGGTTGATCAGTCCAGTCGTAGAGGCGGTGGACACATCTTGCAGCTGATCAATGATGTGTAAATATCAGTCCCAAAGTTCTGTTTTTTATCCTCTTTACAGGAGTCTCCGACGCATGCGTAGTTATATTTTGCCACGTCTGTCCTCTTTTCTGTTATCAGTCACTGTCTTTCTGTTTTCCATTCACTAGATCATGTTGACCTAGTCATGTTGACCTTATCATGTTTGCTGGTAACTTTGACCTTGCTGCGTTGCAGTTTCTGAAATCCTCGCTTCGTGTGCCAGATCGCCATTTTATCATGCATTGCAAATCTTTGGTTTCGGCTCTCATTCATACACACTATCATACATTCCCTTCCACTACCACATATTCCCCCTCTATGATACTTAAATTTTACAGAATTTAAGAATCATTTCTTTGGGTTATATACATAATTCCATTTAAAATTCAGTTGCATTCTATATTTATTAACTTCAGGTCTTGTTAATACTAATAATTTTCCATTTACAATTTTCAATAACAAGGAAAATACTGGATACCAATCCATTATCAAAATCAATAACTTCGGTCTTTGGTTATTACTTCAGATCATTATATAAATCTTCTAATTCCATTGAATTCCCTTTTTATTAATTGGAATTCCTGCCAGAATCTGTATAATTTTTCGCAACATAACAATAATTCATATTATTATAACAAAATTAATATACTCTTAAGAATGCAGATGCTTTTGGTGAATACCCCCAAAAGATGTCATACCAATGATGTTCTTTGCTTTCTTCATCAACAATTCTCTGAAATTCACCATTCTGTATCTGTATTCTCACAAACTGTTTTTCTTCTCAAATATATGTTCCTCTAGATGATCCCTTATTTGTTTATTTTCTCCTTCTATTCTACTGAGATCTATTCCAATACTTTCATTTATTCTCCCATATTCAAGTGTTTGTTCATTTGGTGAATGGGAAAATATATGCTCTGTTTCATTTAAGTGTATATACGTTATATTACACCCCTTTCCTGTATTTGTCCGTCAGACCAAATTAATGTCTCATTAGCTATGGCTGTTATACAACCTATCCCATTATCAATTAAAAGCGTTTTCAATGGCATTTTCTGTAATCTACAAATTGCATCAGTGACATTATTTCCACATGGTTCAATATGTCTAACATCCTTTGGACATATATACCCAAATTCCCATCTTTCACATTTCTTCAAATTTACTGTACTTTTTTCGTTTTCTAATTCTTTTCCCTCATGTTTACATAACATCTTTTCATCAGACAATAATGTTGGCTGCCATAAAACATCTCCCAAACAAAATGGAATAGCTACTGCTTCACATATCCAATTTTTCTCCGTAATCCTTGTTATTACCAGTGTTTCTGCTTTTATATCCCACATTTCCAGATTCAATTGTATTTCCCTTATTCCCAAATATTTTCTTAATTTTCCTGTATGGACAAACATCTCACCATGTTTTCCAAGCAATACTATTTCCATTTCGTTTCTCTATTGTAACTCTCCCCATCAACGTTGACAATCTGGTTGCTTGTATTTCAATACCCCAAGAATTCTTTAATCCAACTCTAGTTCCAAATTTCACTTTTTTTTTTTTTCATAAAAATTTAAAATTGTAACAGGCTTCATCCTTGTGATATTGAAATCTGTCATATTCAATTCCATATCCAAACATGTGTTCACAAGTTTGGGAGTGTGTGTCATTATAGTGTCATTTGTACAATTTATCTTATAATACTTATTTGCAGTATTCATACCACTAACAACAAGAAACAAGGAAATTATGATATCCCCATTCTTTCTTTGGTACCCTGACCCAAATTCGTTCTTTCTTTGGTACTGTATAAACTCCCCCTATACGTTGCTCGTCTCAATGCTTTCTTCTTTTATTCCAAAAAGAAGTTCTTTTACCTAATTAAAACTCAAAGTATCAAGAGGAGCAAAAATAGTTTCACAAAGTCTACTGTAGTGTTTGAATTTATCCTGGAAAAATGAAACATCCAATAAATTAATCAATATTCTTATACAATCTATTTTTCCCCATGTTCAATAAAATAACTTGTATAGGATTTTGTCTACAATATAACATATAGTTCTTTTCATTTGGATCTCAAAGCATGTTTCTTTTCTGGGTCTAGATATAAATTTCTACCTATATATGTCCCAAGTTCATTTGCTATCTCATTCATTTTAAAACCAGCTTCTATTTTCAATGCTTCTTCTTTGGCTTTCATGTTGTTCAGTATTCAAGGCCCAAACTGTTACTCTTACTCTTTTATTCCACCAAGAAAACCCCATTTGTAAAATAAATATTATCTTCTTTCTTGAGTTCATTCAGCGAAACTGAAAATTTATTTTGCTAAATCAGTACCTCATCACCCATAATTCTCCACTGGGTTAAGAATTTATACCAGTAATTCAGGATTCTGTAATGTCTGGAACCCTATCCCTTTTTGATGCAGTTTCACTGTCCACTAGGTTGATTTAGTAGAACTCAAGGAAGGAGCTTTTCCTTGTGATATATATATTTTAAAACTCCATGTACAATTTGAACCCTGTCAGATATTCCCATAATTGTAATGTCCACATAATGGCATAAACTTCCCTCCATTCCAAAACTTCCACGTAAGTGTAAGGTGATTCCCATCTCACCAGACCACTGTTAACACTATATATTCCACTTTCCCAATCAACTTGTGTATATCCCCAAATATTGCATTAATTGTCATGTTTGCAGTGTCTGTGCAATTTTTTATAACCCTTTGGACAATTATGTTTCCAGTTACTAAACATCCCAACAGAATTTCCCCTCTGTCAATTCATCTGTGGCTTTCTTATATTCATACATACCCAGTATTAACTTCAAACCTGTTTTCATTTAACCTTCATACCAACAGAATGTTAGAAAGAGGATGAAAACCAAACATGCACAATGATCCTAATGTTATTCATTCTTCCATCCTGTTTCTTAAAATAAAACAAGAATTGTTAATCTTCCTTTACAGCTTTCCACAATTTAATTTGGTTTCAGTAAACCCATATTTTCTTTTCCCATATTGATCAATTTGGTAACATGTGGTTAAACAATTCATACAAAAATTTTGTATTCTTTATTCATATTCACCCCCTCTGGGACTGGAAACTCCCCCAGAGATTCTAGCACCTCCAATACAGCCACTTTAAACTGCTTGCCAAGTTCGTTCTATTTGGATTAATATGCAACTTCATCGTTTGCTTTAACTTCCCACTTCAACAGCAGAGATATAAGCTCCCCCCCTTTCTTTCCCCATCACCTACATAAACATACCAGCTATCTCTTTTCTGGCTATTTTGCAAACTGCAAACTATACTAACTTTCCTTTTTTCTCCTACTAACAGACAATAAACACATACGGACAAAACTACAATGCCCAACAATTTACACACAGAGAGATAAAGAAACAGTTTACACATACACACACACAGGGGTCAAACAACTCAGACTTGTGAATACATAAAGCAAAGAGAATGAGAGAGAGATAAAGTGACGATCGTCCCACACACACACATACACACAGATTTCACTTCACGCCGGCTCCAAAAGTTTTCACTATAGTCTGCCCTACATCCACAGGCAAAATTCCTGCTCTACATCCACAAGCAGGGTTCCTAGACAAAAGGGATCCTTATCTTCCCTTCCCCTTTGTTAGTTTTTCCAAAATTCTGCAACATTGCCCTACATCCACAGGCAAGTAAGTTCTCTGAATTCCTTTCCCAGTTCCCTGCCCTACATCCACAGGCAAAGGAATCACGAAGGGAGTATTATCTCCTTATCCTCCCTCCTCTTTCCACTGGAATTCTTCAGCACTCCAATCCTTTATTAATTTTTGTAACATCTTAACTTGTTCCCTCAGTATATTATTTTCTTCCATCACTGCTTCATTGCCCCATGTCTCTGCCTTCAAATTTTTTTATTCTTTGGGCCATTTCTCCCTTTTCTTGTTCTCCTTTTACTGAGTCCTGTATACGATTCAAATTCTCAACTGTTAAAGTTGAGATCCTTAAATCCTGATCCATAAGTTGCCCCTGCATTTGTTTCATTTTCTCTTCCATTTGCATAATAATTTCCAATTCTAGTGCCAGGCAAAAGATTGTCTGGTCTTCCGTTACATTTCCTTTAAATAACATGGTATGCATACATTTTCCTATTTGACTCTCATCTGGACTCTCCTTACAATCCAGAATTTGTGCTTTTCCTTTCTCAAAAGCTTTTGCTTTTTCCTCAGTGTCTAGAACCCTTCGCTTTAGGCCATATAGCCATTCCTTAGCTTTTTCTCCCCATTCCTTCTCATTATATGGGTCCATTATTTCTCCTTTGTCATCCAAGAAGGGAGACACCAGTGTAAAGTTCTCATGCATTGTTTTCTTATTCCGTTTAAACATTTCTCTCTTTTCGTGCCTGGGCTCTCCTGGCACCACACCCCTGTCTCTTTCCCTTGTTGAGCAGACTCCGAGCCACTCTCTTGGATCCTGCCGACTACGCCAAATATGTCATGCGCCTCTAGCGGTCCATAACCAGAGAGAAGTGTATGCTCGGAACCCAACCCAAACAAGCACATAAAGAAACAGGAGAACCAGATCTGGATTTTCAACACTATTCATATAACATTTATTCTAACAAGTACATAATACAATCAGAGGGATCCCATTCACTCACTACACACATTCACTCGTTCCATACTCACACGCAGCCTACTCCCGATTTGGTTGATCAGTCCAGTCGTAGAGGCGGTGGACACATCTTGCAGCTGATCAATGATGTGTAAATATCAGTCCCAAAGTTCTGTTTTTTATCCTCTTTACAGGAGTCTCCGACGCATGCGTAGTTATATTTTGCCACGTCTGTCCTCTTTTCTGTTATCAGTCACTGTCTTTCTGTTTTCCATTCACTAGATCATGTTGACCTAGTCATGTTGACCTTATCATGTTTGCTGGTAACTTTGACCTTGCTGCGTTGCAGTTTCTGAAATCCTCGCTTCGTGTGCCAGATCGCCATTTTATCATGCATTGCAAATCTTTGGTTTCGGCTCTCATTCATACACACTATCATACATTCCCTTCCACTACCACACTGGGAAGGAGTCCCTTTGTACTTTGGAACCCGCGTAAAGCCTTCTCCAGGCCAGATCGCGTGGAGGGCGGGGCGGGGGGGCTCCATCCCTCCTGCTCCTGCAAGCCTGCAATCTGTCAGGGAGAAGGAAACTTTAAGTCCCGGTAGCACTTTGGAACCGGGACTAGAAGTTTCTGATGTGGGGATCTGGTGGAGGAGGGAGAGGAGGGGGAGGGGGAGGGGGAGGGGGAGGGAAGAGGTCCGCCGCCACCACCACCCCTCCACCCGATCGCCCGTACCCCCACCCTGGGCTTCCCGATGCTGCGTGCGCGCAGGGGCCCTACCTTCCCGGGCTTCCAATGAGCGAGGGAGGGTGGGAGTGCGCTCCACGTGCCCGCGCCACGGGCCGGATTGGAAGAGTAGTTCACATGAAGTGCTCGTCCGTTAGGGGGCCGAGGCACGTGCATGTGGAGCGCATTCCCGGCATCCTGGACTCAGTACGAGCCCGGGCACCGTGCATGTAGGACCTGTGTTGCGCACGTGTGTCGTCCCCGGGCCCTGGGGGCAGGAAGAATCATCTTCAGGGGGTAGGCGCCTACATTGAGGAGCCTACACCCCAAAGATAGGTGCGATTGCCGTCGGGGGTGGGCGCGGGGGCTGGATGGGTGCGGGGAGTGGGTGGGCATGGGTGCGGGGAGTGGGTGGGCATGGGTGCGGCTGGGCGGCGGGGGTACGTGCGGGATTTGGGTGGTGATCTGTGTGGCGTAGGCATCTAGATCCAGGCGCCTACACCCCGCAGATGGGCGCGATCGTGGTCGGGGCGAAGCCTTCTTAGAGGGAACCCATGTGGGTTCTGTCTAAGACAGGGTCCTCAGCCCCTCACCCCCAGCCTGCCCGAGATCGGCCTCCTCCCACCCCAGAAAGGGGTGATAGGAAGCCGATCCTTGTGGCTCCCCGACTCTAGCAGAAGATGATGGAATCCTTACAAAAAAGAAAGGCAACACCTGCGCTGATTATAATCCTTCTTTGAAAAGCTTGCCTAGTTTCCATATCTGGGGCCTTATTCTTGTGGCTGGTCTTGTGGATGAATATGGGTGGCATGTTGGCGCATTAAGGTCACACGTACTTCTCCGGCAGAAAGTCATAAGTAGTTTAGATATGAGTAGTCCAAGAATTGGATGCTAAATGTTTTTTAAAATGTTATTCTTAGGCTGCAATATTGAGGCCTTCTTCTCTTGGCCTGCCAATTGGACACATGTGGGCTTCCTGCGTGCCTGTGTGCGAATGCTGAAAGCGTCCCGAAGTTGCTTAGCCGGGAATGTCTGGCCAGGGGGGGGGGGGACTTACCCCGCTTCGTGCTGCCTCTATGGGCCCTGATTGAGCTGTGCAGCTGGCACAAAGGTGCCTGGACATCAGGGCAAGCTCCTTATGGGGGAGGACCCCTTCGGAGATCAGAGCGTATGACTCTGGTCTCTGAAAGGTTTGCATGGGTTTCCTCTAAGAAGGCTTCGGCCCGACCCCAATCGCGCCCATCTGCGGGGTGTAGGGGCCTGGATCTAGGCGCCTACGCCACGCAGATCACCCCCAACCTCCGCCCGCACCCCCACCGCCCGCACCCACCGATGCCCACTCACTCCCCACACCCATCTACCCCTCGCACCCACGCCCGACCGCGATCGCACCCATCTTCGGGGTATAGGTGACTCAATGTAGGTGCCTAACCCCCCAAGATGATTCTTCCCCTCCCCCCCAGGGCCCAGGAACGACGCGCGACCCAGGTCCTACCTGCATGGTGCCGGGGCTCGTACTGAGCCCAGGATGGCGGGAACGCGCTCCACATGTCCGGGCCTTGGCCCCCTATTGGACGAGCACTTCATGTGAACTGCTGGTCCAATCCGGCCCGTGGCAGGCGCATGTGGAGCGCACTCCTACCCTCCCTCGCTCATTGGAAGCCCGGGAAGCTAGGTCCCCTGCGCGCACGCACCGTCGGGAAGGACGGGGTGGGGATGGGGGCAGGGGCGATTGGATGGGTGTTGGTGGTGTTGGTGGACACCTTCCCCCCTCCCCTCTCCCCCCTCCCCCTCCTCCACCAGATCCCAGCATCAGAAACTTTTAGTCCCGGTTCCAAAGTGCAACTGGGACTAAAAGTTTCCTTCTCCCTGACAGATTGCAGGCTTGGAGGGGAGGGGGGCGCCGTTCCCCACTGCTCCAGCTGGGCACCCCCAGTGCCCACTAGGAGCAGGAGGGACGGAGCCCCTATGCTCCTCCCCCCGCTCGATCTGGCCTGGAGAATGCTTAACTCCGGTTCCAAAGTGCAAAGGGACTCCTTCCCATCACCCTCTCCCCAGCCACCTCGGGGCAATCCGGAGACACTGACAAATCATCTGCTCCTCTCCCCCCACCCCCGGCCCCGGAGGAAGCTGCCCTGTCCTCCCTATTCCAGGGGGACCACTTTTGTGCCTCCTTTGAAAAGGCAGAGGACTGCAAGGTCTGCCCTTCCCCTGGCACATCTGGGTGGGAGAGGGAGCTGTTTTAGTCTCACTTCCACTTTGCAAGTGGATTAAAGCGTTCCGTGGCCGGATCGTCTGGGGGGAAGGGCATGGGGGCTCCGTACCTCCTGCTCCTGATGGGCAACGGGTGGGGGTGGCAACCAGGAGCAGGGGGTGTCCCCCCCTCCCCTCCCAGCCCCCGATCTGGGCGCGAGACGGCATCCCTTTGCTCCTGGTTCCACTTTGGAACTGGAGTCAAGTCTTCTCCAGGCCAGATAGCGAGGTGCAGGGGTGTGGGGGCTCCGTTCTTCCTGCTCCTGGTGGGCACCAGGGGTGCCCACCTGAAGCGGGGGGGGGCATCCCCCTCCCCTCCAAGCCTGCGATCTGTCAGGGAGAGGGAAACTTTTAGTCCAGGTTGCACTTTGGAACCGGGACTAAAAGTTTCTGATGTGCGGATCTGGCGGAGTAAGGGGAGGGGGAGGGGGAGGGTAGGGGTCCCCTGCCACCCCCACCCCACCCCACCCAATCGCCCTCACCCCCACCCCGGACTTCCTGATGTTGCACGCACACAGGGAACTTACCTTCCCGGGCTTCCAATGAGCGAGGGACGGTAGGAGCGCACTCCACGTGCACGTGCCGCGAGCCATATTGGACGAGCAGTTCATGTGAAGGGCTCATCCAATAGGAGGCCGAGGAGCGCGCATGTAGAGCGCGTTCCTGGCATCCAGGGCTCAGTACGAGCCCGGGAACCCAGCAGTTAGGACCTGCATCGCGCGCATGCTTCGTTCCCAGGCCCTGGGGGGGGGAGAATCATCTTGGGGGGCGCCTACACCCCGAAGATAGGTGCGATTGTGGTTGGGGGTGGGTGCGGGGGGTGGATGGGTGTGGGGAGTGGGTGGGCGTGGGTGGGTGCAGCCGGGTGGTGGGGGTGCGTGTGGGGGGTGGAGGGTGATCTGAGCGGTGTAGGCGTCTAGATCCAGGTGCCTACTCCCCGGAGATGGGCTCCATCGGGGTCAGGGCGAAGCTTTCAGAGACTGGAGCCACGCGCTCCGATCTCCGAAGGGGTCCTGCCCCGTAAGGAGCTTGCCCCGGATTCCCGGGCACCTTCATGCCAGCTGCACGGCCCGATCGGGACCCATAGAGGCAGCACGAAGCGGGGTAAGTGGGGCAAGCAGCCTGAGGGTGCTACCCGTCCCTTGGGTGCTCCACCGAATCGACGGCAGCCTCGCCGGCCATATCCCCGGCCCAGGCCGGCCATGCTTTCAGCATTCGCTCACAGGCACGCAGGAACACGTTTACAGGAACGGTGTAGTGCGAAAAGGCCTAAAGAGGCCCACATGTGTCCAATTGGCAGGCCAAGAGAAGAGGGCCTCTATATTGCAGCCTAACAATAACACTTTAAAAAACATTTAGCATCGAATTCTTGGACTCCTCATCTCTAAACTACTTATGACTTTCTGCCGGAGATGTACCTGTGACCTTAATGCGCCACCTTTTTGTAAGCTTCGCATAGAATTCTGCCAGAGAAGGATTTGCCACCTAAACCTGCCACCATGCTGCCCATCTTTCTTCATTTGATGGGCCTCAAAAAGAAGGTCTCAGTTGTGCAGGCTGGGAAAGATTTTTTTTTTGTTCATCTGTTTCGTAAGCTTGCCATTACGTTCTTCCAGGGGAGGATTTGCCACCCGAACGTGCCACCACGCTGCCCATATATCACCATTTGCCAGGCGACGATAAGAAGGCCTGTGTGGTATAGGATAAAAAAGCCTTTGAAAATAAAAGACTGACAATCATTCCAAATGTGCCCTCTCTTTTGTAAGCTTGTCATAAAATTATGCCAGGGGATCATTTGTCACATTAATGCACCACCATGGTGCCCATCTTTGACCCTTTTCCAGGACATACTAAGAAGTCCCGAGTTACGCCACACTCAGAATCCTTGTCAAAACATATTTAGGATCAGTTTAACTGTTGCCTTTTTCTTTCCAATCTTCTCCTCATCTTCTCAGAGAACTATTTGCCACCTTTGTCCATTCATCAGGCCAGCAGAATAATCTTTCGTTCGTCTCCTGTTCATCCCCAGTCACTCGAATTGCCTTTGCTGTACAGGCTGCAATAGCCTTTCCTCCCTCAATCCAAGCATCCTTCGGGTCTTCTTTCCACTACATTTCTTTTTATTTTAGAAAGGATCAGTTTTTGAAACCTTAAACGGACACCAGGATGACAGAACCCGAGCTTGAAATCTTTCCAATGGATGGGTCAAATTCTAATGGCCAGACCTCCGCAGGCTGACATATTCCTTTTAAAAAGGACTGATCGTCAGTCCAAGTGTTGCCCGTCTTTTCTATAAGCTTCTCATCACGTTCTGCAGAGGAATATTTCCCACCTTAATGTGCCACCATGCTGCCCATCCTTCTCCAGTTGCCTGGCCACAATAATCAGGCTTCAAATGTCAAGGCTGGGAAAGGCTTTTGTTAAAAAGGAGACTGACAATCAGTCCAAATCATGCCCCATTCTTTCATACCTTTGTCACAGAATTCTGACAGAGGAGGATTGGCCACCGTAATGTGCCACCATGGTGCCCATGTTGGATACGATAAGAAGGCCTTTTAAAAAAACTGTGAGGATCAGTCTAAATGTGGCTCTTCTGTTTTCAAACTTGTCATCATGCTCTGCCAATGACATATTCGCTACCTTAGTGTGCCATCATGCTGCCCATTCTTCTAAATTTGCCAGTCCATAGCACCAAAGCCTCAATTGTGTAGGCTGAGAAAGTTGATTTTTTTAAGGACCCCATTTCAGTTGGAGTGTTGCCCATCTGTTTTGTAAACTTGTCATCACCTTCTGCTCAAGGAGGATTTGCCACCTTAATGCCCCATCAGGCTCCCCTTCTTTCTCCATTTGACGGGCCACGACAAGAAGGTCTCAATTACGCAGGCTGAGAAAGTCTTTTTTTTTTTAATTTAAAGACTGAGGATCAGTTAGAGTGTTGCCCATTGCTTTTCAAAGCTTGCCATATCACTCTGGAAGGGAAGCATTTGCCACCTTGCTGCTACCCATTCTTCTTCCTTTGCCAGGCCACATTATTCACGCTTGACTTCTGCAGGCCGAGAAAGTCTTTCTTTTAAAAGGACAGAATAAGTCCAAGAGTTGCGAATCTTCTTTGTAAGCTTATCATCACGTTCTGCCAGAGGAGGATTTGCCACCTTCATGTGCCACAGTGATGCTCTCCAGTTGCCAGGCCATGATTATTTGCAATGCTGGGAAAGATCCTTTTGTAAAAAAAATAAGACTGACAATCAGTCCAATCATGCCCAATTCTTTCATAAGCCTGTCATAGAATTCTGCCACAGAAGGATTTGCCATCTTAACGTGCCACCATGGTGCCTATCCGTGACCATTTGCAGGACAGGATAAAAAGTCCTGAGAGCTGCAGGATGAGAAAGATTTTTTAAAGACTGAGGATCAGTGAAAGCCTTTCCCTTCTGTTTTCAAAGCATGTCATCATGCTCTGCCAATGATGTATTGGTTTACTTAGTGTGCCACCACACTGACCATCCTTCTAAATTTGCCAGTCCAAAGTATTCACACCTCAGTTGTACAGGCTGAGATAGTCTTTTTTAAAACAGACAATCAGTCCAAATGTTGCCCCACTGTTTTGTAAGCTTGTCATAAAATTCTGCCAGAGGAACATTTGCCACGTTAATGCGCCACCATGGGAAAGCCTTGTCAAAACATATTTAGGATGGATCCAGCTGTTGCCATTTTCACTCCCAATCTTCTCATCATCTTCTCTCTCAGAGAAGTATTTACCACCTTCATTTGCCAGCGTTTTCCATTCGTCAGGCCAGCAGAATATTCTTTGGTTCATCTCCTTTCCATTACCGGTCGCTGAAAGTGCCTTCGCTGTACAGGCTGCAATAGCCTTTTCTCCCTCAATAATTAGGATCAGTCCAAGCATCCTTCTCGTCCTCTTTCCACTACATTTCTTTTCTGAAGAAAGGATCAATTTCTAAAGCCTTAACAGCTTAAACGATGTGAAAAGCAGACACCAGGATGATGGAATCCGAGCTTGAAATAAGCCCAATGGATGGGTCAAAAGCCCAACAATAAAACAGTACGAAAGAATTGCATGCGGAAGAAGAGTAAACAAAACAACAAAAACACCTTTGAAGCCCAATGTCGGAGTCATATCTTCAGAAACAGGGAATAATTGATTTTTGTCCTCTTAGTCTTCTCTTGCTTCCTCTTTTCATTCCCTTCTTCACCTCCCTAGGAGTTTTGTGTCAGAATTAAATGAAAGATACTACTAATAAGGGAAGAATAAGGGGTCGTTTTTCCCAACTGCAAACTGACTGGATGTCAGCAGTAGGACTGGGTAGCCAAGGAGGAGAAATTTGCACATGCTGGCAGCGTTAGGGTCATCTGATGCTGGACTCTCACCCCACTGTCCCTTCATCGGATGAGACCTCCTTTCCTCTTCCCACAGAAGGAGAAGCTGCTTTTCCAGGGCCGGTGAAATCTCTTGCCTCTTCGTCCTGCTCAGCAGGAGGACCACCGTCAACTGTGTCTAAGGGGAAAAGGGGGGAACGGCATGAGCGTATTTGTGAGTGCCATCTTGACTGGGAGACGCTACCCAGGCGGTTTCACATTAGGAGCCTCCCCCATTGGTCGGAGAGAGAGGTGGAAAGCATTGGACAGGTTTTCATGCAACGTTTGATTCATCCCACCATACGTCCCAAGATACCTGGCAAGGCGGACCTGCAGACTCCCCCACCCAAGGCCAGGGGTGGCTGTTAAGTCTCTCCCGCCTTCCCTCTGGTTCTATGGACTCTGGGCCTTTTCCTGGTGCATTACCTGCTTCCTTGATCAACACCGGTCATTCGGGATCTGTACCTCTTGCTCAGAGTGACCAGAGGCCTTTTTGCACTACAGCCAAACTAGGACACCCTGGGATGCTTGACCATTCACATGGAGGAAGGTAATGAACGTGTCTACACATGTTCCTGCATGCCTATGTGTGAATGGGTTAAGCATCCACGAGTGTCCCAGCCTGAAGAGGGCGGGATGGGGGCGGGACGTTCCCCCCCCCCAGGCCTGCCTGCCATTGGGTCTCTAAGACCCAGTGGTGGGCAGACCTGACAGGGCACTTCCCCGGGTTCCTCATGTTGTAGGGTCCCCTACAGCTGGCAGCACCTCCCCTGGGCACTCCCCACCCACTCCCATGGCTGGGGGACGCAGACGTGCAGCACCTACCTGATGGCTGTCCAGGCTGGAATTGGGCCAGCTCTGCCAGTGCTGTTGTGCGTCTGCAAGCGGCTCCGGTTCTCAGCAAGGGGTGACCATGACCCATATCTAACCAGGACACACTCGGTGCTCAAACAGCACCTCGGTACCAACCACCAAAGGCAATTCCAGTCAGGGGTACAGGTATGGGTGTGCCCACACAGGAAAATTCCAAACTGTACCCCATGCCACAAACATTCTGTGTGGGACAGAGCTCAAAGTTTCTTGGGGTCCGTCTGGCTTTGGTGGTCCTAGCTAGGAATCTGGACTGGATTTCTGTTGCTGCCTGTCCTGCTTCTTCACCAAAGTTCCTCTGATATCCCTCCTTTCCATCCTGTCACTTCTTTAGAGATGATCTCTTCAAAGTTTTTCAGAAGCTTTCTCCCTCTAGAGAGCCTCAGCGTCTCTTTGGCAAAGCCTGCTTTTTCAAGATGGCTCCTTAGAGTGGTCTTCTAAATGACGCGTCTCAAGCTCATATCTGGCTGGGATGCTTGGTCCGCTAGATTTTCTGAGTTTAACAAGGGTGACTCCTGAAGCTTAAGCTCTCTCCCGAATTCAGAGATAATTTTGCTCTTCCAGCTTATGGAATTCTGTCCATTAGATTTTCCTTAGGGTCATTTCTCCTTGGTGACTTCAATTAGAGGGTACTTTTCCATTTTAACACATAGCTTGGACTCCAATAGTCCAGGATCTCTCCCTCTTCCTATGATCAGTCTATGAGGGTCTGTTTGATGGTGCTTTCTCCAAAGAAGAGGTTTCCTTTCATTTCAGAGTAACATATTTTTTATTTGGGCCACCCACAGAGTTCTCAGGAATAATCTTTGGTTGAATTTTCATTAAAAAGTCTATACGTGTGAAAGAAAAAATCCCATGTCTGCTGTGCTTTTCCTAAGCTTCTCATCAACTTCTGACATAGATGAATTGTACTGATTTTTCTACATGAACCAGGGCAAATTATTAACTCACCAACCATGCAGATGGATAAAGGCTCTTTAAAAAAAACTGAGGATAGGTCCAACTGTTGCCCTTCTTGTTTCTAAGACTGTCACTACTTTCCACCACAGAGGTATTTGCCATTTTGATGAGTCCGAATGTGGCCCTATTTTTCCCTCTAAAGTTGTTGTCAGTCTCTGGCAGGGAATAATTTGCCACTTCCATGCGCCATGAAGAGGAGGGAAGGGAGGAGGACGATAATGATGATGATGATGATGATGATGACAACGATGATGATGAAGATGACGACCTCTCCCTCATCTGCCATTTCTCCTCTCCCCTTCTTGGACCTCCCCTGGGGCCTCCTAGATGTCATCATCTGGCTCATAGGATACAAACAGCAAGAGGCTTTATTAGATATGGGAATGGATAATCCCTCCCTCCCTGACTGGTAACTTCATCTTTGCCGAATACTTCCAGGCTCCCTGTGCCAGCCATGGGGCCGGAAGGGCTACAGAGGGGATTCTCTACGAATCTTCAACATTTTCCAGTTGGCCCTTTTCCTCAAAGATCCACTGGCAAACAGGGCCTTTTGGGTGGGGGACCCCTGGTTTTGGCACAGACACCCAGTGGAGGAACAACAAGCACCAAAGTTATACAGTTTGGGGTGCCTAATCAAAATGTACCTCTTCCCCCCGCGATTCCTACTTCCTCTGAATGTGGCCCACCTTGGGAGGGAGGGAGGGGGCTAAATTTTAAATCTGTTCTACGGCTTGTATTCTGATTGCCCTGGGACACTTGGGTGGAGGCTGGGAGACAAATAGAATAAATACTTCTGATTAGTTAGACTGGAAAAGGAAGGGGGAAACCCAGAGCTCCTCACAATTGACCGTTGTGCTCAGGAATGAAGGCTGGGCAGGTCTCCAGCAACCCTCAGTTTAAAGACTGAGGGAAAACGCAAATTGCTCCCCACAGCAGACAGGGGAGGGCCTGGCACCTCTCACTCACTCCTTGGACACACAAGGCACACTCTCCGTGGCTTCCCAACACCGCTAATCTCTTTGCAGAAGCCATATTGCCACCCTGACGGAGGACCCAAGAGCAGCATCAGACCCAGGGTTCACAGAGCTGCTCACCTTCCCCTGCAAGAATTTGTTCTCGCAGCAACTCAAGCTCTTCCTCTAGGAGGTGCAGCTGGCTCCCCAGCACCTCCACGTTGCTGCTAATGGGTTGGAGGGTTGCCTCAGAGGCCTCCAGGGGTGGGTAGGTGGTAATGCCTGGAAAGCAAACACAAAAGGCGAGATCTTTCCTTGTCCTTGAATGCATGGGTCTGTGCCTGTCCCTGTTTTCAAGCCCCCCAGACAAGGCTGGCTTAGGGAAGGAAGGCACACCTGTAGATTAGGGTGTTGGTCAAAATGGACGCCAAAACAGAAGGAGGGGGCAAAGGGTGCTTGTGGAATTTCGCATGAATGCTGAACTTCCATTCTCTGGCTGCAGTACAGGGTGAAGGCAACACCCGCCCAGGGTGCAAAGGAACCCTTGGCTGCTCCCCTGTTGCCCCACAAAGTGGTCAGAAAGAGGTGGAAGCTTCACACCAGGTGTGTGTTTCCTTTTCTGAGAAAAACCTGGGCGTGCTCATGGGAGTTGTCCTGTGACACTCTGACTGGTGTACAGAGAAGGGGCCTAGACCCAGTTCCTTTTGCTTGGCCACATTCCACCCTACACCACCGGGGCCCAAATGTTCCATTTCAGAACCTTTGACATCAAAACAGCCTCTATGGCCTTGTTGGCCTACCTTCCATGGAGGCAGCTGTGGCTTCCTCCTCCTCTTTTCCAAAGAAAGCTGCTTTACTCCCAACGTTAACTGAAGCGTCTTTCCCATCAGTCACAGTGGGATGAGGGTGTGCAGAGGCTTGAGATTTCCCCTTTTCCAGGGGACCACCAGGGAGAACACTTAAGCCCCTGTCCCCGCTGATCACGATCTCGGCAGGAAAGAGGTTTCAGTTCACCTCAGGAGTAAAGTTTTATTCCTGAGGTGAACTGAAGCATCTTTCCTGGCCACTGAAATGGGAACAGGGGGTGCAGAGGCCTGAGATTTCTCCCTTTTCCAGGGGTGCAACCTTTTTGCCTCCCTGGAAAAGGGAAAACACTCAAGCCTCTGCACCCCCTGTTCCTGATCTCCGCTGACAGGAAAGAGGCTTGGCTTTAAAACTCAATCTTCTTTCCTGTCAGCCGAGATCGTTAAGTCTGGGACTGTTCCCATGCGTAGGCTCAGCTCGGACGAAATCGCCCAAACCATGCCCTACTTGATTCTCTGGGTACCAAAATTTGTCCTGGTTCGACACGGATTTGGGCAATTTAGTCCACGGAAATGGGGCCAAATCTGAAATGCATGGGGATGGCCTTGCTGAACCCTGTTTTAATACCGGACCAAATGTGCATGGGGATGCGCCATCAGAGAAGATTTTGGCTACTTTTGTCCCCTTCAGTCCACATTTGGTTTCTGTGGTTTTTGCTTTTTGGAGACCCATCAAAGTTCCTAGCATTCCTCATAGCCAGAAACTGGAAACAACATACTAGCCCAAACGTCACTACGTAGTATAACAAACTCCTTGAATTTCCTCTGCTCTTGTCCCCTCTTCCCCTCTTCTGAAAGGGGAGGGGCAGGAGGTGAAAAATGAACGGAGCCGGAAGTAGCAAACCTATGTAACATGTTCAGACACAGGAAGCAGGAATGGAAGTAAGTGAAAGTGCCTGATTTCACTAAGAGGGCCTCGGGTCTCACTAGCAGCGATCAGAGTGTTGGGTCAAGTACCAAACGCGGTCTTGGCAAGGGGCAACACCATGTGTTTTAGATTTTGTCTGCTGAAAGTGGACCAAATCGCCCCAAACCTTGCCAGACTAGGACCAAATTTGGTACCTGAAAAAACAAGTCTAAGCACGGTTTGGGGTCCCAGGATGAGGCGAGAGAGCCGAGACCGCGCATGAGGTTGGTGGCAGACTTCATGATCTCAGCTAACAGGAAAGAGGTTTGAGATTTAAAGCCAAGCCTCTGGCCTTTCAGCCGAGATCGTGAGCAGGGGTTGCCTCCCTGGAAAGAGAGAAATCTGAAGCCTCCACACACCCTCTTTCCGACCTGCTGACAGAAAGAAGTTTGGCTTTACTGTTGAAGAGATCCTTTACTCCAGCAGTAAAGCCAAGCCGCTTTCTGTCAGCAGATCAGAAAGAGGGGGTGAAGAGGTGTGAGATGCATCTCTTTTCCAGGGGGGCAATAAGGTTGCCTCCCTGGAAAAGAGAAAACTGAAGCCTCTGCACCCCCTTACTCTCTTGCTCTTTCTCCCCTTTCGAGGCAAGGAAGCAGCTTGCCTGGGAAAGAGAGCAAAATCACAATCTTGGTGTGGTTTGCTTGCGGACGGTTGAATTTGCCCCAGCCCACCCCTAGCTCACATTAGGGCAAATGGTGTGCGGATGCCTGAGATTCGATCCCACACCCAGTCCCATGTGAGCCCAATTGGCACCCAAACAGCACCAAACGGCTTGCATGGGGACGTGGCCTTTAGCAGCTTCCACAGTGGGGTTGCAAAGTGTGTCGGCTCTGTGTAAAAAGCTGTCTCTTCCCTCCCTCCCACCCACCCACCCTCCCTCCCTTCTTCCCTCCCTCCCTCCCTCCCTCCCTCCTTCCTTCCTTCCCAGGCACTGAAGAATGGAGAGGGGGCGAGCATGATAAGATCCCCAGGAAAGTGACTGGTGGGATATCTAAAGAAATCAACTTGAGGTAAGTATTTTATTGCGTATTAAATTGACAGATTTGGACCTCTGTTACCTTCCAGCATTACATTTTAATATCTGAGAAACGCAGTCCAATCAGCAAAGGTATTTAGAGGGTTGTATTTCAGGAGGCAGTTTTCTTGTTTCTGAAACCAACCCTGGCCTGTGAATGGTTTGAATGACACCAGAGCCTCCAACCTAAAGGGAAATGCACCACGAGCTGCTGCAGGTCTCTATTTCTGTGGCCTTGAGCCCTGGATGCCAAAGGGGAACCAGCGCTGGAGGCAAAGGAGATACTGGGTGAGCCATGCTGTCTATTGCTGCAGGCCAGCAGTCAAACTCTTACCACCAGCTGTTCTTTGCTGCAGGTCCATGGTCAGTATGAGACCCTCCACACTTCGTGCTCACATCAGTTTAAAAACCAAAAAGAGAATGCAAGGCAATTCTCTCATCAGATCTAAGAATGCTGCCAGCTTGATGATACTGTGAATCTATTTTAAGAGATGCAGCTAAACCTTTCTCAGTCTTCCCTCTATGTTGCAACGGTCAGTCATTTTTTGCAGAAAAAGATGCTTCGAACCTCACCTGGTGGCTCCAATTGGAGCTACTCTGGCCCGGTGGCGTGGGCCAAGGCAAAAGATCTTCTGAGGAAACACAAATGAAATTAAAAGGTTAAAAACACATGGTGAGCCCCCCAAACACAAAAGAACTGCTTGCATGTAAAGGGATACAAGCATTTGGCAAGTCTTTCATGTGGTGGCAATGTCCTAAGGTTGAAAAATTCTGGAAAATAATTCCAACAACACTTAGTGAAATTACATCCCAGAATATTTTGCTTTCCCCGGTTTTAGGTTGTTGTTTTTTACTATGTTTTAAGGATGATCCAGCCCCTAAATGTAGCAGGGATTTGATTAGGCCTATGATAACAGCAGCTAAGGCTGAAATAGAACTCCATTGGAAGGACCCCGACCTTCTGACAAAAGGAGAAATGGATCACCCATGTATGGCACCTCATTGTTAAAAAGCTAATTATGGCCCAGCAATATAAAATGCAGGCTTTGGAACAGCCAGCTCAATTTATTTTAAAAATGGACACCTTTTATTGTTCAGGCCTAGGTCAATCCTGCTTTACGCCCCTCCTCCTCCTCCTCTTTTTCAATTATAAAATATAAACTATTATCTTTGTTCCCAGACTTAATGATCTAATTCTTGTATATAAGAGAAACAAGACTGTAACGCAGAAACTGTTATTCTCTGAATGTTTTCAGGCAATGTGGTTAATGGTTGATTTCATTATTTTGTTGTTGTTGTTGGCTATAATTTAAAATAAATATATAAAATTTAAAAAGAGGTTTTTATGTAAATTAGGGTGCGACCCCATGGGAGCCGGTTGCTCCGCTAGTCATGCGATTAATAAAAATCCACGTTGTAACGTGCAATAAAGCATCCCCATGTGGTTTGGGGCAACACAGATTAAATCGTACTTTCCTGTGCCCATGGAAGCCACTTTTTGTGAGCCCACATCTTTTTCACACACGCACACCCTCGGGCCTGCCGAAGCGATGACAGGCTCCCTTCAGCTCTCAGATCCAGCTCCCTGCGTTCACATAATGGCAGCTGTTTTAGCACACAAGTAAACTAGCGATCTTCCCCTTTCACAGCGGAGGCTGCATTATTAGTAGGGGGAGAGAGATTATTTCCCTTCCTTTCCCTTGATTTCTTCCTCTGTGGGTTTCCTCTTCTGTTTCTAACCCCCTCTCTGTAAGCTTCACTCATGTGTGTGTCTCTTCACCTTCCTTTCTCTCGATTTCTTCCTCCATGGGTTTCCTCTTCTGTTCTCTCCCCCCCCCCCCCGTAAGCTTCACTCATGTCTGTGTCTGTCTCTTCACCTTCCCTTCCTTTCTCTCAATTTCTTCCTCCATGGGTTTCCTCTTCAGTTTCTCCCCCTCACACATGTAAGCTTCACTCATTTTCTCCATGCGGTCCTGCCGCCCTTGCCTGAGCATGCAGTCGCCCAGGCGAGGGCTTCCTTTAGCCCAATCGAGTGCATGACAGTTGCTCTCTAGTCAGCTGAGCACGTTCAGAGCTTCGCTAAAATGATTAAAAGCAGCTGCTTTCATGGCTCCTCTCACCATTTTAGTGGGGCAGTGTCCCCAGGCTCCCACGATACTCTGCGGTTGCCCCCTAATTTGGATATAGTACTGTTTGAAAGGTTTTTTTTCTGGATTTTCTCCTTTGTGCCTCATCTAGCCCGGGGTAACGCTAGTCATGGGGTCGCTTTGGGGCAAAAGAAGCTTAACATCAGAGTATTTTTGGCCACAGGGATGCCCACTTAGAAGAAGGACATCCCCCTTGATCATTTTTGTAGGAGGATCCACTGTTAAATAATGTTAATAATCCTGAGATTGGTCTCCTTAGGGCAGCAGGGAGTGAGGGAGGTTGAAATAGCTTTCTTTATTCAAGGAAACCAGCACCTTCCACAACCTCCGAACTCTTCAAAAGGGGCCAAAGAGAAATTCTTCCAGCTCCAGTCAATGGCCCAACTCTGCTTAACTGTCTCAGTGTTTCACAAAGCAGATATTCTACTCATCTCTGCTCAAAACTTACTCCAAAACAATCCATGCTAGCAGGATATCCACTGGTTGAACTTGCTCGCCAAGAAAGAAACAGCCTCCAACAATCCTGGTGAGACCAGAATAAAGTCCCAGCTGGACACGGAACAATGACTAGTCCAGCATTCTGAGCCAATTGTCCTCCTGAACAAGCATTGTCCTAGCAACCGAAGGGGCCTTGTGGGCAGCAGACTAGGCAAGCAATAGGCGGCTTTTGCTTCTGCCCTAAAATAAACCCTCAAACAAATACAGACCAGTAAATTATCATGTCTTGACACCTTGAGGCCATGAGATGCAGTTGCTTCCATAGGTGCAATCCGTAGCAGGAAGGGACCCCAAGTACACTGGGCTGCCAGTGGGGACCCTGGGCATCGCCTATCCAGGAAATAATTAGAACTGACAAGATGTATTACGGTCAAAATAATAATATTTTCGTAGGATATTACGGTAATTTGGTTTCATACACTGTATTCACGCCGAAGTTTAATTCAACTTCAGTCCATCTTCAGAGCAGAAAAACACATCAGCAAAAGGGAAGAGACATTTTCTTTCCACATTATCCAACCCAAGGTGGAATTTCTGTGTTGGATAAAGCTGAAAGAAAACAGCTTCTCACTTGTTCTCTCACCCTGAAAGCGGACTGAACCTGGATTAAAACTAAGGTGTGAAGGCAGCCATAGTCAGTACAAATGTGCAATATGTAAGTAGCTCCAAAGCAGAGGGTCTTGCGTTTAACGGCCCCCAAAGATTTCCAGGAGCTGATACTTCAAAGTTTGTCCAGCCAAAGCCAAGGCCTTCTCGCAATGGCCCCTATTCCTCATTATATCCCAGGATGGGGTCCACCATCCGCATGCTGGTGCTGACTGCTGCGGGCCAGGGCCACGAATGTGGATTCTGGGATATAATCCAGACTAAGGCCTAGTGCAGATGGGCCCAAGCTCCCAGGTAACATTTTCCACCAAGGCAAGAATTGTAGGCCTTTGCCAAGAGCATGTCCCTTCTTACTCTGTCCAACATTTCTTGCATTTTCATTTGGACTTTGACTTCTGCTCCAAAAATCTATTTAAGTTTTACTCCTCTTTTCCCAAGAGTCCTTCTTGGGCTGCTCTTTCTCTGGTCTTAGCGTCTTACAACTTTATAAGGATCTCCTGCGCATGGCACCTTTGTCTTGTCCTGTAGCTACCCAAAGGATGCTGCCACTGGATGATACCAAACGATTGCACCGTTGGTATAGGAGCCCCACGCACCTGCTGAATGTGATCCCATATTTTTCATCTCTCTGTTGCCATCTGGGTGATATGGAGGAAACCTATGTATGTATGGGGTGGAAGTGTCCTGTGGTTAGATTTTTGGGGGAGGATATTACTGAAGACATTGAAAAATGTCAGACGTAAATATAATAAGGATCCCAGGATCTTCCCTATTGCAAACCAGAATATTAATGCAGACCAGTGTTATTTCTTAGATCCATTATTACGAATGGCTCAAGCTACATTAGTTTTGGGCTAGAAGGATGTCAGCAAAGGGTCTTTGAAAAACTGGCATAAGTATATTATAGACCAATGTCAGCTTGATAGGTTTAGATCTCTTTGTTTACCGTCTATGGGTTGTAATCTGTTGGGGGCCGTGGACAAGAACTGGAAATATTTCAATCCGCATTCCACTCTGGGTGCGTCAACGGCTTCCTCCTCCATCACCACTGCCTCCTCTTTCACCTCGGTGTGTTTGCTCCCTGCAATGTGGGCCTTGTTACGTTTTCCCATCCCCTTTGGGGCTGGGCCAGGCAGCGAGTGGGGAGGACTCCCATCAGAGTCGAAGGGCTCACCTTCCTCTGCCACGAGGCATTTGCTTCTCCCCGAGATGGCATTCGATCTGGGGCAGAATGAGTTCTTTGGAGCAGGAGCACCAGGTGCCTCCCTGTGATAAAAGGGTTTTCAGATGGTCAGATCCTGAACCTCCCACCACCTCGCTGTTGCCTGCGTGTGAATCAAAGCATGTAGGACTCCAGCGAGCTCCATGATCCTTTCAACCCGTTCAGCTAAAAAGAAAAACTTACCTGGGTAAGACTGATCTGTTTCTTCATCTTTTGAAGAATTAAGACCCCTGGAAGGTGCAGGGAGTCTTTCGCTCAACCGCAAAACAGCATGGGGGACTACTGAGAGCATTTCTGCGTAGAGATACGTATGACACATACAAATGTTGTCAGCCTCCCTATCTTCAAATATGAACGATGTCAACATTCGTACCTTCAATTCAAACTGTATTTTGTTGTGTTCAGATTCTAAACATTTGAATTGCATCAAATGTTTTGGCATTCAATTCTAAATGGATTCGTGAGCTTGCTCCAGAGTTTGACATGAAAGAAGAAGACCTAGCAAGGCCTCATCGTCGTCTGGGTCCCAAGCCTAACAATATACGAAAGACCAGAGGCGTAATTGCGGCCTTTGAGAAATACAAAACAAAAGAGAAAATAATCTGCCCTCTAAAGGCTAAGCAAGACCCCACTTTTGCTGGAAATAGGAAAATAACTTTACAAGCTCTGGCCCCAGACAGTAAAGGAAAGGCATCAATACCGAAATTTCTCTTCAGATCTGGGGTGAAATTTAGATGGTTTTCCCCCTGCGCCATCGCCATGAATTGTAAAGGAAACTTCTTCAAAATATCATTGCAAGAAGAAGCCAATCAGGTAGTTCAGTTTGATCCTGTTTGGTCTAGTGGTTAAGGAGTCAGACTCTCATCTGGGAATCCTGGGTTTGATTCCGCCCTGCTCCACGAGACCAGCTGGGTGACCTTGGGCAAGTCACAGCTCTCTTCTGAGCTCTCACAGCCCCATCTATCTCACAGGGTGTCTGTTGTTGGCAGAAGAATAGACAAGCTTTGTCAGGCACTTTGAGTGCCCTTAAATAGGTGAGAAAAACGCAGGGTAGAAAAGCCAACTCTTCTTATTCTACTAATCCTATGAGAACGGGTCTGGAGGTGGTTAATGTGGTTCCTGCATCTACAGAACTCCTCAGTCCTCCTCTGCTTGGGGAAAACAGGATCAAACATCAAGAAAGGTCTCAGCTCTCAAGATGACCAGTGCAACCATCTCTCCATATCCTAAACAAGAATCCTGAAAGAAAGAAAGAAAGAAAGAAAGAAAGAAAGAAAGAAAGAAAGAAAGAAAGAAAGAAAGAAAGAAAGATAGATAGATAGATAGATAGATAGATAGATAGATAGATAGATAGGTAGATAGATAGATAGATAGATAGATAGATAGATAGATTGATTGATTGATTGATTGATTGATTGATTGATTGATTGATTGATTGATTGATTCTATTTGGGTTATGTTAGGATAATGCTTTACAACCCAGGTTAAAGGTGAATAACAAGAATTTATAATTAATGTTTGCTGAAATAGTTACCTAGCTTGAAGTGCCTTACAATTTAAAATATAATGATAATGGTGGTAGAGTGTGTACACATATTTGTATGTGTAATAAAAATATTAATAAAGCATGTCTGCAAATTAATTAAGAGCAATGTTTCTAAGATTGGATCCACGCGATCCTCCTTTAGTCCTGGGAGTGAAGGACTATATAAAGAGTCATCTGGAAGCGTCTCTCTTCCACTTCTGTATGGAACTGTGATTGTAAATCTTTTCAAGCCAGGAAGATCCCGACTAATTCGTCTGGTTGGAGGTGTAAACAAACCGTCTTGATATAAATAAAGATTTCATTGTGTGGAACTGACGGATTTGGCCTTTGCGTCCTGCCAGCCTCGTTACTTAATATGTGAGAATTGCCGTCAATTCAGCAAAGGTATTTAGAGGACTGTATTTCACAAGGCGGTTTTCTTGTTTCTGAAATTAACTCTGGCCACATCAAAAGTCACCAGACCCTCCCACCTAAAGGGAACAGAGAAATGCACCACTAACCGTTGCGGCCCCTCCTCTCTATTTCTCTGGCCTTTAGCTCCGGATGGCCAAGTGGCACCAAAGGGGACGATGGGTGAGCCGTGCTGTCTATTGCTGCATCTCAGGAGTCAAACTCTTGCCACCAGCTGTTCTTTGCTCTGGGGTTTCTCTCGATCCACTCCTAGACTCTTGGCCATCAATGGGACACCCTCAACACTTCACTGTTCCATCGTTTAAAAAACAAAACAAAAAAGGAAATGCGAGGCAATTCTCCCATCAGATCGACAAATGCTGCAAGGCTGGTTCTGTGAAAGTATTTTAAGCTTTTTCCAACTTCCCTTTGCATTACAGTGGTCAATCATTCTTTGCTTCCAACCTCACCTGAAGTTGCACATCTGCCCTAGCATGCAATTAGGCGACATCTGGCCAGGTGCATCCTGTCAGGAGGCAATCATGCTCCACAAGCAAACTAGCCTTTGCCGGGGACTTACCTGGAGCGTCCAGCGGTGACCTTCCGCACATCTGCTAAGTTGGGAGGAATGATTTAAGTGTTCATTACTTGGTCTGAGTCTGTTTCCTTCTTTGTGCTTTCTAGAGAAGAAAACACCCAGGAACTCGTTTCTTCCTAATAATCGTTTGCTGTTCAGAACGTCAATGTGGGAGGTGAATAGCTTTAGACCAAGACTAAATTCTAGCTGTAAAATTGATATGGATTCAAGTGCAGTGGGTGAATGTTTCATATTCGACATTGTTCTCAGGTTGGGGGGGGGGGGATGGAACTGGAAATACTCCAGGGGAGCAGCTCAGCATGCTATGGATGTGTTCCTGCAGCTGGATGCTGACTGGGAAAAGCCACCTTTCTGCTGACCTATGGGAAGGATCCTTCCCTGCAATTTTGCCTGTGGTGATACTGCAAGGAACATCGCAGGGACAGTCATGCAAACTGCTCTGCCTAAGAGTGAATTTCCCCTTGAAAAGATGCCCCATTAGCGGCTCTTGGTGCAAGTGTGGCTGATCAAGCTGCCCTGCAGAGGGCACAACAGATTCCCTGGGTTATAAACTCCACTCAGCCACAAAAGCCTCCGGAGTGACCTTGGGCCAGCCACGGCCACTAACCATGGGGAAAGCTGCCTAAACATTATCCCAGCTAAATACGGTGTTGCAGGAAGGGATCAGAACTGTCTTCTCCTCTTGATCATCTCTGGTGCCAGAACTTGTAAGATTTGGATCTATGTGCCACCAAAGAGGAGATCTGGAATACCTCTGGGGACTCAGTGGATCCCAGTATGGAATTTGAATTGCTCAAAAGCTATGATGATATCTCCAGATCTCTGATTAGCTTCAGGCTGAGATCCTAAGCTTGTAGGGCACAGATGTCAAACTCCGGCCCGTGGGGGAATTCTATTTGGCGCGTGACAAAATATCATATTCCTACTAGAGCTGGCCCGCTAGTAGACAGCACATGCACCGCTAATAATGCAAATCCCAGAGTGCTCTGCTGGTGCTTCAATCAGGGCCCACAAGCACCCCCTCCTCTACTGACTTTCGTTAGCCACCTCATGCTACCTGTCACATCAGGCCACCCCACCCAAAAATGGCAAAGGAAAGGTGAAGAACAGTGAATGCCACAGTTGGGTCTTTTATTTGACATCAGATTTCACATGTCTTTATAATATTGAGCTTTGCTTGTTCCAGAGTAAAGGTTGATTTCCGTAGCCCGTAATGAAGAGGGAAGAGGAAATTCAAGGAGCTTGTTATACCAAGTAGAGAGGTTTGGGCTAGTATGTTGTTTCCAGTTTCTGGCTATGAGAAATACTAGGAACTTTGATGTGTCTCCAAGAAAGAAAAACCATGGAAACCAAACATGGACTGGAGGGGACAAAAGTAGCCAAAAACGGCACATCCCCATGCATGTTTGGTCCGGTAGCGAAACCGGGTTCGGCAAGGCCATCCCCATGCATTTTAGATTTGGCCCAATTTCCGTGGACCAAATCACCCAAATCCATGCCAAACCAGGAAAAAATTTGGTACCCAGGGAATCATGTTTGGGCATGGTTTGGGCGATTTGGTCCGAGCGGGGCCTACGCATGGGAACGGTCCCAGACTTCATGATCTCGGCTGACAGGAAAGAGGATTGAGTTTTAAAGCCAAGCCTCTTTCCTGTCAGCTGAGATCGTGAACAGAGGGGACAGGGGCTTGAGTGTTCTCCCTGGTTGCCCCCTGGAAAAGGGGAAAGCTCAAGCCTCTGCACACCCTCATCCCGCTGTGGTTGATGGGAAAGACGCTTCAGTTCACTTTGGGAGTAAAGCATCTTTCTTCAGAAAGGGAATAAAATGATGCTCCTGGTGCAGTTTACATGGGGAGAGCTGAACCCGCCCCCTACTCACCCACAGCCTGTGTTACCAGGAATGGTATGGAGAGGCCTGAGATTTAATCTCGCTCCCACACCTGGTCCCATGCAAGCCCAATCAGTGCCAAACGGCTTGCATGGGGACACGGCCTGAGGTCGGCTCTTGTCCAAACTGAACCAAGTGGACTGTGGTCCACCAGGTGGAAAGAAGTGTCAGGCTAGATCCGTCCGTAGAAGAGCATTACTGCTCAAGCAAGTTTTTGCCAAGTTGAGCAAGTCTGGCCTAGTGGTTAGGGAGCCGGACGCTTATCTGGGAATACTGGGTTTGATTCCGCCCTCCCCCATGAAGCCAGCTGGGTGACCTTGGGCTAGTCACATATCTCTTCTGAACTCTCACAGCCCCACCAACCTCACAGGATGTCTGTTGCGAGGAGAAGAATAGTCAAGCTTTGTCAGCGGGGTGGAAAGGTCAACTCTTCTTGTTGTTGTTCACAGAGGAGCTCCGGAGAACAAGAGCTGCCGGAGATTAAGAAGGCTCTGGAATACAATCCGGCTCCTGTTGGGGCAGGAGGGTGAGTGCTTTGATTCTGATTGCCCCCCGTTTCCCGGTCCCTGACCAAAAGGGGCTATACCTTGAGAAAACATAACAACCCCGCCCCCGAATTACAGGGAGAAAACCGAAGAAAGAGGAGGAGGAAGCCACAGCTGCCTCCATGGAAGGTAGGCCAACAAGGCCACAGAGGATGTTTTGATGTCAAAGGTTCTGAAATGGACCGTTTGGGCCTCATGGATTGTCCAAAACACAGGGCCCCGGTGGTGTAGGGTGGAGGGTGGCCAAGCAAAAGGAACTGGGTCTAGGCCCCTTTCTCTGTACACCAGTCAGAGTGTCACAGGACAACTCCCATGAGGACGCCCATGTTTTTCTCAGAAAAGGAAACACACAACTGGTGTGAAGCTTCCACCTCTTTCTGACCACTTTGTGGGGCAACAGGTTAGCAGCCAAGGGTTCCTTTGCACCCTGGGCGGGTGTTGCCTTCACCCTGTACTGCAGCCAGAGAATGGAAGTTCAGCATTCATGCAAAATTCCACAAGCACCCTTTGCCCCCTCCTTCTGTTTTGGCGTCCATTTTGACCAACACCCTAATCTACAGGTGTGCCTTCCTTCCCTAAGCCAGCCTTGTCTGGGGGGCTTGAAAACAGGGACATGCACAGACCCATGCATTCTAGGACAAGGAAAGAGCCCGCCTTTTGTGTTTGCTTTCCAGGTACTACCACCTACCCACCCCTGGAGGCCTCCGAGGCAACCCTCCAACCCATTAGCAGCAACGTGGAGGTGCTGGGGAGCCAGCTGCACCTCCTAGAGGAAGATCTTGAGTTGCTGCGAGAACAAATTCTTGGAGGGGAAGGTGAGCAGCTCTGTGAACCCTGGGTCTGATGCTGCTCTTGGGTCCTCCGTCAGGGTGGCAATATGGCTTCTGCAAAGAGATTAGCGGTGTTGGGAAGCCACGGAGAGTGTGCCTTGTGTGTCCAAGGAGTGAGTGAGAGGTGCCAGGCCCTACCCTGTCTGCTGTGGGGGAGCAATTTCCGTTTTCCCTCAGTCTTTAAATTGAGGGTTGCTGGAGACCTGCCCAGCCTTCATTCCTGACTGCAAGGGGCAAATGTGAGGAGCTCTGGGTTTTCCCTTACTTTCCAATCTAAAGAATTGGAAGTATTTATTCTATTTGTCTCCCAGCCTCCACCCAAGGGTCCTGGGGCCATTAGAATACAAGCCCCAGAACAGATTTAAAATTTAGCCCCCTCCCTCCCTCCCAAGTGGGGCACATTCAGAGCACGTAGGAATCGCAAGGGGAAGAGGTGCGTTTTGAGCAGGCGCCTCAAACCGTACAAAGTTGGTGCCTGTTTTCCCCCTGCTGGGTGGCTGTCCCCAAACCAGGGGTCCACCACCCAAATGGCCCTGCTGAAGAAAAGGGCTGATCGCGTAACGTTGAAGATTCATAGAGAATCCCCTCTGTAGCCCTTCTGGCCCCATCTCTGAAGATGAAGTTACCAGTCCGGGAGGGAGTGATTATCCATTCCCATATCTAATAAAACCTCTTGCTTTTTATATCCTAAGAGCCTGGTGATGACATCTAGGAGGCCCCAGAGGATTCCACAAGGAAGAAGAAGAGTTGGCTTTTCTACCTCGCTTTCTCACCCATTTAAGGGGCCTCAAAGTGGCTGACAAAGCTTTTCTATTCTTCTCTCCACAACAGACACCCTGTGAGGTGGGAGGGGGGGGGCTGTGAGAGCTCAGAAGAGAGCTGTGACTAGCCCAAGGTCACCCAGCTGGCTTCATCGGGGAGGGCGGAAACAAACCCAGTATTCCTAGGTAAGAGTCTGGCTCCCTAACCACTAGACCAAACTGGCACACTGTAAGGAGCATAGCAACAGGGAACCCCCAAACAACATAAGAACATCAAGAAAGACCTGGTGCATCGGGACACAGAACATCTAGTCCATCATCCTGTCTCATGCTTTGGCCCACCCAATGCTTCTGGGCACCTCAAGGAGAAGACAAAGGCAAATCCTTCACCTGTTCCGGAGTCCCCGCAAATGGCCTTTGAAGAGACATCCTGCCTGTCTCTCCAACCTGGAGGCAGTACTAGGCATTCAGTCTAGTAGCCTCTGATGCACCTGCTGCCCGTGACTTTGACCAACCCTTTCTGAAAGCCATCTAGGCTGATTGCCTGGATAAGAGCCTGAATATTGGGCCACCAAGTCTTTTTCACCCTTTTTAACTCCCAAACAATGCTCCGCAAACCCCCAAATATAAAAGTGGGACTTCTGGTTAAGATGGCGAGCAAGAAAGGCGAGCAAGAACAACCCCCCAAGGCAGTCTCTTCTTCTTCTCCCTTTTGTAGGCTTCCAAGTCTCTGAATTTTTCCAGCTAGTTACTCCAGGCTTTTAAGATGACGTCCAAATTGAATAACTGCTCAGGTTTTCTGCTGAGGAGGAAGATTAGCAGCAATGGGGAAGAAGAGACGCCTGTGTTCCTCATCTTGTCCTCAAAATAGCAAGGCTGGAAAACAGCAAAAACCAGATGCAGTGGAGGAAATCTCGGCGGTTAGTAATTCACACTCGGACCTGAGACCAGCATCCAGAGGGGCCCCTGAATTCCATGACAGTCCAACCAAGGAAAGATGGAGGGGGCAGCTTGTTGATCTACAGCAAACAGAGGAATTTTTATGCTCTCTACAGCTGAAACAGGCGCTGAGACTCACTCTTCTCAATGGCACCCAGAAGACTCCTCCTCATCATATGCTCTGCTGAAGGCGCCAATTTAAAAGCAAAAACGGCTTCCCAGAATGCTGTGTGCCGGTAGACCTGGGATTCTCTTTGGACGCCATCTTTTTCTGGCAGCTTGTCTACAGCCAGACTCTCCCCAGAATTCTATACGGGGCAAATATTCATCAAGATCCATATATCTTCCGGTTCAATTGTCGTTCCAAAATCTGGCTCTGAATACTCAAAAGCAAATATCCATTCCTACCGTTTTTTCCTTGAAAAAACAAAAGTCTCAGGTATTTAGGGAGACAGTAACAGCTATAAATGTGGATGCCATAAGACCTGGAGAATCTGCCACGCTGTAAAAAGAAAACAGTGTCATTGCCAGGACAAAGGACGGCTGTAACGACGACTGAGGTCCACAGAGAACCTTCTTTGTTTCAAGCAACGCCAACCGAACCAGCCAAGAACATTTCACAAACTATTGCTAAGAACTTTGCCAAATTTATCTTCCAGGAACAAAATGTTTGGCTGCGTTTCCACTGGACTATGTTGGGTTTCCTGCGCATTCCGGCTGTACTCATTTGCTCCATGATAAAGCAGCCTCCATTCGAACACTGCCTGCAGGGCCCTTGATTGGGAAGGAGACCGAGGGTCTTGCAGAAGGCCTTCCAGGATTTGGTTCTGCATTGGGCAAGCAACACCATCTTGTTTTTTCAGCCCTTCAGGTTCTGTACAAGGACAGTTGTCCACCTCTGTCGGGGCCATCGTGACATGTCTAGAACAGCTTATGTGTCACTGCCAGGAGAACATCTCCTCAAAGATGATTCCCAAGCAGCTCCTCAAGCTGCTGAGAAGGAGAGCTGGGAGTCCTTGAAGAGAATGGAGTTCGCCACACTATGAGAGCCTCCCTGTGGTGGGTGGGAACAGGATCAGCGCCGTCATCCTGCTATTGCCGACTCAAGGCCAGAGGAGTGGCAAACTGATTAAAGTCCTCTGAAATCTGGTTGCAAAGTACGTGTCTGTTGAAGTGCCAGCAGGTGGTGGTTGAGACCAAGAATAGAGCCTTGTTCCAGCTCCATTTCTAGAGGCCAGAGGCCAGCCCTGTCTCAGCTGCCCTCCAGGGGCCCCATTGTGCCGCACTGACTTTTCCGAGCCTGCCAGATATCCGGTGAAGACTACAGGAGGAGCCCTTGCTCTTGGGGCTGATGCAGGGTCCTGCATCCTGCCAACATCTTCCCAGTCTTGAGGCCTCCAATTAAGGGGACTATTGAACTGCCAGCAGGAGGCAGAACTCAGATCCCTTGGTGACTGGGAAGGCTCCGTAACTTCAAGCCCTGACTCTTCCACCCACATCGTAAAGAGATGAAAGCCTTTGCCTTTTTCCAGCCCTTGTGTAGCTCCTGCCTTTGGGAACTTGGGCCATCTTTCCGACTCCATCGGTGTACTTTGGTACATCAGCAGGGCTTTCTAGGGGTCCACTTGGAGGGGGAAACATCCACCTTCTGCAAGAAATCCCTCCATAGATGATCCCCAGGCGACTCCACCCAGAGGCACTGAAGAAGACCCCTGTGAAAAGAAAAGGAAGAGTGGAGTCTGGCAGTAGGGGTAGAGACGGCGCCCTGTTCTCAGAGGACAAGAACCTCAGTGAAATGGGTCTTCCCAGGAACAGGAAGTGAGCAGAACTGCGCATTGCATGTCACGCCTGCTTTCCTGGACCAGCAAGTCTCTCCTTGCTATGCACCTCACACCTTTGCTCTTGTCGCCTTATGGGACTCACACTGCTCCATGTGAAAGAGAGTGCCTGGCCTCCATCTTTCCTTTCCAGCCCCAGACTCCCTCCAGCTAACTTGTTCTCCTGGAGGAGGGGAGCGGCCGCCCTGTTTGTTCTCAGCCCTCGTCCCCTGGGCCGCCCTGGGTAAGAGCGCATGAAGGAGGCCATAAGTAACGGTTGTGTGAAGCATGGAGCACGGGGCCCTTTGGGGTTTCCTCACATGCCTGGGACGGGTGGTCATTGGAGCCTCAGATGGCGAAAGGGGGCAGGCAGGTCACTCTTCCCCATTTGGGGGGGTGGCTGACTGAGGCTGCGTTCAGGCATAACACAAGGGACGCCTCAGAGCGGCAGCGCATGGCACCCGTGGCTCCAGCACAGCATATTTGGGAGAAGGGGAGGGGCAGGCTGGGGTCTGAAGCCTCGTAGCAACTAGAAGAGCTTTCTTCCTTCATGTCTGGGACACCTTCAAGCTCTGCCCTTCAGCCCTCCGAAGTGCCTTGCCTGGGGGCTTCCTGCTTATCCCGGCTGCCTCCTCCGAACCCAAAGCCTCCTCCAGGGACTCCTCCTTCCAGCCTCCCACAGTCTTCCTGGATCCCCCCCTTCCCCTCCCACATCCACTCGCACCCTCGTCCCACCTGGCCTCCCTTCCTCACCCACGGAGTCCTGCCTGCTTGCCCACTCCAGAGTCCTTGCGCTGGGAGGGCCGTTGGCGGCAGTTGGAGGCAGTTGGAAGAGAATTCTGTGTCCCGCCTTTCTCCTCAGGCTTTCTCTCGCCTTTCTCCTCAGGCTTTCTCTCCTGCCTTTCCCTGAGCCAGTCCTAACTCAGTGCTTCACCTGCTCAAGCCTTCCAAGGCTGAGCTGAACCTTCTGCTGCAGGCATCTTCTGCACAGCTGAGCGAAGCCAATAGGCAATGGCTTCTGGGGGATCCCCAAGCAAGGGTCACCATGGAAGGCCAGCGGTCCCAGCCTTTAACTGACCCTGGGGCCACAAAATGCCCTGATCCCATTTAGGCTACCCAGGGGCAGCAGAGAGACCTCTCCCCACCCACCCAGGGGTGTAGCAGCTTCTCCTGTCTGCCTGAACAGGCCATGGAGGTTGGCAGAAATGGACAGGATAGCTTGTTCCTGGAGAAAAACCTTTAATTCATCTTCCTAGAATTTGGGGCCCTCTGTTCAGTGTCTGCATAAAAGTGTGTTGCAATATGAGATATTGATCATCACAATGGAATGAAGGCTGGGCAGACTGAGGGGAAAGAGGTAACACAAATTACTCCTCCACAGCAGACAGGTGAAGGCCTGGCACCTCTCACTCAATCCTGTGACACACCAGGCACCTGGACAACCAAGGGAGCAAAGCACACTCTCTGTGGCTTCCCAACACCGCTGATCTATTTGGACTTCTTTGCAGAAGCCATATTGCTGCCCTGATGGAGGACCCAAGAGCAGGATCAGACCCAGGGTTCACAGAGCTGCTCACCTTCCCCACCATGAATCCTTCCTCACAGGAACTCCAGTTCTTCCTCTAGGAGATGCAGCTGGCTTTCCAGCACCTCCATCTTGCTGCTGATATTCTGGAGGGTTGCATGAAGCTGGTAATGCCTGGAAAGCAAGCACAAAATGTGAGCTCTTTCCTTGTCCTAGAATTCACGGATCTGTGCTTGTCCTTGTTTTCAAGTCCCCCAGATGTGGCTGGCTTAGGAAAGGGAGGAAGGACTCACTTTCCACAGGTCCAGAGGGCTCCCCCAAGATGTCTTCCGTGTCTGCAAAAAGATAAGAATGTAAGAGGAGCCCTGCTGGATCAGCCCAGAGTCCCCCTAGTCCAGCATTGTGTCTCACATGCTGGCCCATCTCATCTCCTTCATCTCCTCATCTCTTCATCTATTATGGTGGAAAATGCATACCTATAGAGGCCCAAGAATGGGGTGTGGAGGAATTGCAAACAAGGGAGAGGTCATCATCATCATCATCATTCTCCACCGCCTCCCTTCCTTCATCTCCATGGAATGATGGTCCAGGCTCTGTGTGAAAGACCATATACAGAATGGTTGCATGGTGTACATGGAGTAAATGTCACAGAACCTCACAAGCCCATTGAGTTAGTAGACCTCAGAACACGGGCAAGATGCTGCAGAGTCTACCATGAAGCAGATCCAGCCAGCAGCCAGGGTGCAAAGGAACCCTTGGCTGCTCCCCTGTTGCCCCGCAAAGTGGTCAGAAAGAGGTGGAAGCTTCACACCAGTTGTGTGTTTCCTTTTCTGAGAAAAACCTGGGCGTGCTCATGGGAGTTTACCTGTGACACTCTGCCTGGTGTACAGAGAAGGGGCCTAGACCCACTTCCTTTTGCTTGGCCACATTCCACCCCACACCAACGGGTTCCTGTGTTTTGGACAGTGCATGAGGCCCAAATGGTCCATTTCAGAACCTTTGACTTCAAAACAGCCTCTGTGGCCTTCTTGGCCTACCTTCCATGGGGATATTGGTGGCTTCCTCCTCCTCCTCCTCCTCCTCCTCACAGCTTGGAGCAGCACTTGAATGGCTTCTGATTTCCAACTAAATTCCTATATTTTTACTTTTTTTAATCATAGATTTGCTAATGATGGACAAAGTTCCTGTTGCCAATAGATCGACTTTGCTTTTTAAAGCACCTAAGTGTGCAAGGTTGTCACACAGTTGAACAAATAACTGTAGTAAAACTCTTGAAATGCAGAACTGGAGTTGCTAAAATGAACCCAGGAAAAGCCAGGGACCTACAGCTAAGCTCAGCCATAAAGACGCGAAGGTGCTGGACCACGGAGGGGCACTCTGCCTCTAGGAAGCTATGGCAGAGGACCAGGTCCCACCATCCACCACCCTTGGACGGGTGGGGGCTGGTGGGAGCAATACTGGGAGCAGTGCAGTTTTCCAGGCCCTGGTCTGAAGGACCTTCTGAGAGGTCCAATTCCTTGCTCTTGCCTTAACCTCCTGCTGCTGCTGCCCATTCTTGGAACTGTCCAGGGTGCTGAACATTTGGAGCTCAGTGTCTGAGCACATGGGCTGGGGAACCTGTGGCCCTGCAGACTAGGCTTGACTTTGGGAGGTTTATGAAGCAGGTGGAATGGCTCTTGACAGGAAGAGGGTCCAGGGCTCTCTCTTTCTCTCTCAGACTCACGCGTCCTAATCCCCCTAGGAAGTGGATGCACAGCCACATTTGTACAACCTTGGGGGTACAAGCGTTTCCATCCCAGCTTTGTCTGGACACCCCTTGGATACTTGGCATTGACTGCTGTGGCCTAGGGAGGTTCATGAAGTGGATGGGACTGGACTTCACTGGGCAGCACAGGTGAGCTCTCTAGGGGGCGCTCTAATTACTTCATCCACCCAGAGTGGATCCCATTCTGTCAAATGGGGAAGGCGACCCATAGCAGCATTCTCCACTCTCGGTGGTACAAGCTGGACACACACCTTCCGTACCTTTGTCGCCCCAGAATTGTCTGATCTTGTCTAGGCAGCCAAACTGCGGCTGTTTTCTAACCAGTGGCTGCTGGTTCCAGACGCTCTTGGAACTGGGAATTTGGTTGCCTTAGATCTGTTTGCACTTGAGACTCCAGATGTTTTCCTCAGCCCTCAGCCACATCTTCATTGTGCAGCAATTTGGGGCCTTCTCCCTCCCGCCCCCTGGTCTCTTTGTGACTAATGAATGCCATCACTTCCAAATGTTCACAATGCTCATCCATTCCTGCTTCTCTTTGAGATGATGATGGTGCAGAAGGATTCAAAAAGAATGATAATGCTCTTTTATTGCATTCATTGAACAATTTTGTGTATTTTAATTAGCAATAACCAACGGGTATATACGTGGCCATTCTCTTACACACAACGTTGCATCCCTGCAGTGCAAAGCTTATTTGAACTGTTAGCCCCTGAGTATGCAGAGGTCAGTTCCAGCTTGGGTGAAGTGGAAGCAGGAGCTTTTCTCAGAGCACACGGTGAGAGATAGAAACAGGAAGTTTTTCTCAGAGCACACGGCGTGAGACAGAAACAGGAAGTTTTTCTTAGAGCACACGGCGTGAGACAGAAACAGGAAGTTTTTCTTAGAGCACACGGCGTGAGGTAGAAGCTTTCTCAGACCAATCAGAGCAGCAGACCATTAGGAATTAGCCACACCCTCAGGGAGGAGGAGTTACTCTGCTCAGCAGGGCTTAAATAGAAGCTCAAGTGGGAGGAGTTAGTCAGTTCCAGCTTGGGTGAAGTGGAAGCAGGAGCTTTTCTCAGAGCACACGGCGAGAGATAGAAACAGGAAGTTTTTCTCAGAGCACACGGCGTGAGACAGAAACAGGAAGTTTTTCTTAGAGCACACGGCGTGAGACAGAAACAGGAAGTTTTTCTTAGAGCACACGGCGTGAGGTAGAAGCTTTCTCAGACCAATCAGAGCAGCAGACCATTAGGAATTAGCCACACCCTCAGGGAGGAGGAGTTACTCTGCTCAGCAGGGCTTAAATAGAAACGGCCCGCGCGCCTAACGGCGCGCGAAATTAAAAAACAAAACAAAAAACAAAAAACAAAAAATTAAAAAAAAGGTACAGTGGGATAAAAAAAAAACATTCAGACCTTAGCATCACATCTTTAAAATCCTTACCCTTAAAGCAATATGGAAGGCGAGAACACCTGTATCGTCACATGCAATGTATGCGGCATGTTTATGAACCTACCACAACAGATGCAACATTTTACCTGCCACAAATGCAAGCTTGTGGCTCTCCTGGAGGAAAGAGTTAAAAGTCTAGAAGAGAGAGTCAAAACACTGAAGCAGATTCGAGAAGAAGAGAACTTCCTCGACAGCATGGAGGAAACACTTCAAAATGAAGGGATAGAAGAACATCCTTCTGTAGTTGCAGAAACTGAGTTATGGAAGCATGTGACCCAAAGGAGCAGGAAGAACAGGAGACATTCGGAACCCTTGCAATTAAACAACCAGTTCCAGATACTCAGTCAGGAGAACAACACATCTGAAGAGTCGACGACAAGGTCCACAAATATTACTCCAATAGGCACTGAGAAACCTCTGGAATGGAGAGGAAGAAATGGTACTGCAAAGAAAAAGAGGAGAGTAGTGGTCCTGGGAGATTCACTTTTAAGAGGAACAGAGGCAACTATCTGCAGACCTGACAGTAACTCACGAGAGGTGTGCTGTCTCCCAGGGGCCCGAATCAAAGATGTAACTGATAGCATATCGAGGCTATTCAGACCTACAGACTACTACCCATTATTACTCATACATGTAGGCACAAATGATACGGCAAAAAAGCACTTTGAAAACATCTACAGAGACTTTGAAGATCTTGGCAGAAAAGTAAAGGAACTGGGAGCACAAGTAGTCTTTTCATCTATCCTTCCGGTGGATGGTCACGATAAAAGTAGAAGGGATAGGATTCTTGAGGTGAACAAGTGGCTACGTCGGTGGTGCCGGCAGCAAGGATTTGGATTTCTGAACCATGGGGAAAACTACCTATATGACGGACTCCTTGCAAGAGATGGGTTGCACCTTACAGGGACAGGAAAGAATGTATTCGGGAAGCGCCTTGCTTCGGTTATTAGGAGAGCTTTAAACTAAAACAAAAGGGGAAGGGTAACAAAAAGTCAAGCAAAAATACTCAGTCAATCAAACCAGGCGATATTCTTACTCCCAGAAATAGTACCAATGAATTTTGTAAGGAAAACAGAGGAGGCAAGCTCGCAATAGATATCAATTACAAACTAAAATGCCTCTACACCAATGCCCAAAGCATGAGAAATAAAAAAGGGGAGCTGGAGATCCTGACCCAGGTAGATAAATATGATGTCATAGGTATTACGGAAACCTGGTGGGATAACACACATGAATGGAACACAAACATCGAAGGCTACAACTTGTTTCTGCGAAACAGACTTAACAAAAGAGGAGGGGGTGTTGCGCTGTATGTTAAAAAAGAAATTGTCTCCTCAGAGGTTCAAGTTTCAGAGAGTGGAAGCTCAGTAGAATCGGTATGGGTAAGAATTCAAGGAGAGAGCAACAGAAAGGATACCATTGTAGGAGTCTATTACAGGCCCCCTGGACAAACAGAAGATATGGATGACCTCTTCCTAGACCAGATGGCTAAACTTTCACGAAAGCATGACATAGTGATTATGGGAGACTTTAACCACCCAGACATTTGTTGGGAATCTCGCTCAGGAAAAAGTCACAAGTCTAATAAGTTCTTATCCTCTCTCGCTGACAATTTCATGTACCAAAAGGTGGTGGAGGAAACAAGAGGATTGGCTATCCTTGATCTAATTCTTACCAACAGAGAGGAAATGGTGGAGGATATCAGAGTTTCTGGGGCATTAGGAGGCAGCGATCATGTTATCCTTGAATTCTGGATAATAAGGGAAGGAAAGCATGAGAGGACTCAGACTTCAAAGTTGGACTTCAGAAGGGCGGATTTTGATGGACTCCGGAGGAGGTTAGGAGGGATCAAATGGTTAAATGTACTAAAGGATAGAAATGTCCAAGAAGGATGGGATATTTTGAGAAATGCAATATTAGAAGCGCAATCATTAACAATTCCTCAAAGAAGGAAGAATGGAAAACATCTAAAGAGACCAGGGTGGATAAACCTAGAACTTAAAAACTTGATAAAAAAGAAAAAAGAAATGTTTAAGAAATGGAAGGAGGGATACATATCTAAGGAGGAATATAATGAAATCAGTACAATCTGCAGGGCAAGTATCAGAAAAGCTAAAGCTAAAAATGAACTGAGGCTTGCAAGAGAGACTAAAAACAATAAAAAAGGGTTTTGGGGATATGTCAACAGCAAAAGAAAAGTCAAAGAGGTTTTGGGAAGTCTGCAGGGAGAGAATGGAGAAGTGATCCAAAGTGATCTTGAGAAGGCAGAGATTCTGAACTCCTATTTTGCATCTGTTTTTTCCAAGAGGGATAATGTACATGCAACAGTCCTTCACTGTACTGATGAAGGACTAGGAGAATCAAGACACAAAATCAACACTGAGAGAGTAAGGGAACGCTTAGCTAACTTAAACGAATTTAAGTCCCCGGGTCCAGATGGATTACATCCTAGGGTACTGAAGGAATTAGCAGAGGTAATTGCTGAACCACTTGCTGTAATCTTTGAGAAGTCATGGAGAACAGGAGAAGTCCCAGACGATTGGAGAAGGGCAAACGTTGTTCCTATCTTCAAAAAAGGGAAGAAGGTAGACCCAGGGAACTACAGGCCTGTTAGCCTGACTTCAATACCAGGAAAGATTCTCGAACAAATTATTAAACAACACATATGTCAGCATTTGGATAGGAATTCAATAATTAACAGTAGTCAACATGGGTTTGTATCAAACAAGTCATGTCAGACTAACTTGATTTCATTTTATGACAAAATCACTGAATGGGTTGATCAAGGAAATGCAGTAGACATAGTATTTCTTGATTTCAGCAAAGCATTTGACAAAGTATCTCATGCGATCCTCATTGAAAAATTGATCAAATATGGGTTTGACAAGGCAACTATAAGGTGGGTTCAAAACTGGCTTAGTAATCGTACTCAAAGAGTGGCTTTAAATGGCTGCACATCCAAATGGAAGGAAGTGTCAAGTGGAGTACCACAAGGTTCTGTCCTGGGCCCAGTTTTGTTTAATGTTTTTATAAACGATCTGGACGAGGGAGTTGAAGGGAAACTGATCAAATTTGCTGATGACACAAAGCTAGGGGGGATTGCAAACACCAGAGAAGAGAGAGAGAGGATTCAAAAAGATTTAGAGAAACTCGAACAATGGGCTGCAACTAATAAAATGGTATTTAACAAAGAAAAATGCAAGGTTCTGCACCTGGGCAAGAAAAATGAAAAAAGCACATATACAATGGGAGGAATTCGGCTGAGCAGCAGCACATGTGAAAAAGACTTGGGTGTCCTGGTAGATCATCAACTGAACATGAGTCAACAGTGCGAGGCAGCTGCAAAAAAGGCAAACGCAATCCTGGGGTGTATTAGGAGAAGCATAGAGTCCAGATCACGTGAAGTTATTATCCCCCTCTACTCTACCTTGGTCAGACCTCATCTGGAGTACTGTGTCCAGTTCTGGTCACCCCAGTTTAAAAAAGACACTGACAAGCTGGAGCAGGTTCAAAGGAGAGCTACCAAGATGGTGAACGGTCTGCAAACCATGTCCTATGAAGAACGGCTTAAGGAACTAGGAATGTTTAGTCTAACAAAAAGAAGACTGAGAGGAGACATGATAGCTGTCTACAAATACCTCAAGGGTTGTCACAAGGCAGAGGGATCAGCCCTGTTCTCACTCTCTCAAGGAAGGACTAGAAACAATGGGGTGAAACTGCAGGGGAAAAGATTTAGTTTAGATGTTAGGAAAAAATTTCTAACAGTAAGAGTGATCAACCAGTGGAACAGGCTGCCACGGGAGGTGGTTGGTTCCCCTTCGTTGGAGGTCTTCAAGCAGAGACTGGACGGCCATCTGTCTGAGATGGTATAGGAGATCCTGCCTTGAGCAGGGGGTTGGACTCGATGACCCAGGAGGTCCCCTCCAACTCTACCATTCTATGATTCTATGATTCTATGATTCTATGAGGTCCATCCGGCCAGTGATCACCTGCACTTTTCATCCGAAACCACTAGGTGTCACCCTTGGCTCAGAAACCAGCACACAGAAGCCAGATGTTTCTAGCAAGGTACCCAAAGCTGAATTTGCAAAACAGGCCGATGGGGAGACTGAGGCAAAGGCCAACTAGAATGGCTAAGGAAGGACGTGTGTCCAGCTGAGGGTGAAACCCAAAGAGGCCAAGGGACTTGCTTTGGTACCAAAGAGAGATTGTCCTACCAACGGTCTGTTGCCTTCCCCTTCTGTGGATAGGCAGCAGGGGCCCATGTTCTCATAAATCCCATAGGTCAAATGGGAGAACTTGAACTGGGAGTGATGGGCTACAGAATCAGGCCGCTCATGGGCGAACTGGAGTGGTCAGCCTCAGAATCGGGAGAGGCTTTGGTCTTAGCAGGCCTCCCCGCCAGCGCAGGTGGGACGGAGAAGAACCGCAGGTCTCAAACATAACAGAGCAGCAAATCACCTCTACACATTCAATGGACCAGATATAGCAGGTTTCATTGTTTGTTTGCAAAGGTCTCAGGATGGGGTACCAGGTTAAAAGCCAAATATAAAAATGAGCGTCCTTAAACTGTAGCAGTGCCTAAAAGTGCAGAGGAGAAGCTGTTCCCTCGTTTTGCCAAAGGCCAGGCAAAACTTATGAAGCTGAGTTGCCCAATTCCCCTTCAGGAGTCCATAATCTGGGAGCCATCACTGAGAAGGCCCAATCCCAGGTGCCCCTCCCCTTTTGGTACTGAGGATGCTGGTACAGCCAGGAGGGTTCCTCTACCAACCAGGAGCATGGGAGTTCTTGGTGGCATGAAGAAGGTCTCTGTAAGAAGCAGGGGCTGGCTGGGAGGAGCTCGGGGAATGCCCATTTAGTACCAGGGGAACATCTACGTTACTCATTTGTGCAACCAAAGGGACCTCGGACCCTTGGGAGAAACCAGGAGGGGCAGCCAGTTCCTCTCCCACCCCCCAGCCATTCCTCCTTGCACAGAAAAGTCCTTGCACAGAGATGGAGGGCGGCACTTCTGGTGAACGTTGCAGGAGATCCTGCAGCAGCTGTCCCATCCCCTATCTATCGGGACTCTCAGGGTGGGAGAAGAGGAACCAGACCAACAGAGCTGCTGGGTCCAGAAGCAGAGCGGCTGGGATACTCCTGCTCACACCCTGCGCTTAGCGCCTCGCGCCCACCCCAAGTGACTGGCCTATTCAGGGTCAGGATGAGGCTCTCCAGACGGATGAATCTCAAGGCAGGTGCTACAAAATGGAGGCAGGGCGTTGGCTGTGGGGTCAAAGCTCCCCTTTGGAAAGAAAAGGATGTTCAGACCAGAGGTTCCATATTTCAAAGAATAAATGAAAAGTCAGTGAAATGCATTATCTTAAAATGGCTTTAATGCACACCATGAACAATTTGCAGTGTTATTTTTGGCATAGCCAGTTCTGACACAGATACATTGTTTTTCAGTATCATGGTCTGGTTGGTCTGGTTGGCATTAGCATCATCTTCTCCCAGCCAGACAGTTTGTTGCTGTCCATTTCAATTTGTTGCTCTTCCTTGTTCGTTAATCTCCTTGAAACTGGCTCTGCTCCTTCACAAAATGGCCTCTCCTTTCTCCAGAGGAAAAGCTGCTTGTCCCAGGGCCACCAGATCGCCTTCACTTGTTGCCGATTCCACACCCTTTCTTGGCCCCACCATGTGGATGCCGGAGATTTCCATGCTGTAGGCCTAAAGAGAGAGCAATGTAATGAATCACCCCCAAAAGCCCACATAGTAAGCCTATCTAAACAGCATCTCTACCAACCACCAAAGGCCATTGGAATCACTGGTTGAAAACGCCCAACCACAAAGGGAGACTTTAGGGATGGGCACAAAGCCAGTTTCCACATTCCCTTCGAGGTGAATAGAATGGGGAAAGATTCGGCTCTGGCTGAATATTACCCCCCAGGAATATCTGTGCACGGAATGAATAAGCCCTCCCCCCATCCCTCCATTCCCACCCACTCCTCACTTGACTTACCCCTTCCAGTTGACGGAATTCTGTCCTTTGGCTTTTGCTTGGGATCTTTCCTCCTTTGTCCTTTTCTATATAGTTTTCTTTTCGATTTTAGCACATATCTTGGACACCAATAGTTGAGAATTTCTTCAACTTCCCCACACGTTTAAGTCACAGAATACGAATTATCTTTGGATTCACCCAGACTTCTGGGATGAACTGGTCTTCTTCCCCCTGAATTTTATACCACCTTCATCATGGGGTTGGTTGTAGCACTTTATTTGCTCCTATTCCATCATGAAGGTCTAAGAGTGTCTGCTAGATGATCCTTTCTTAAAAAAAGAAAATGTTTTCTTTGATTTTGCATGAACCTATTTGTTCCTATGGCAACCCATGGGGTTCTTAGTAATAATCCCCGGTTGCCTTTGCGTTAACCATTTCTATCCTTGGGAAAGTGTGACTCTAATGCACCTACATGCTACCCATATTTATCCACCTGGCAGGCCACGAGAATAAGGCCCCAGATATGGAAACTAGACAAACTCTTCAGAGAAGGATTATAATTAGCGCAAGTATTGCCTTGCTTTTTTGTAAGGATTCCATCATGTTCTGCCATGCAAGTATCTGCCACCTTCATGTGGCACTCTGCTGCCCATGGCTGCCCATCAGAAGGCCAAATTGTACTGGCCAGGCCCAGGCAGGCTGAGATATTATTTTCTAAAGACCGAAGATCAGTCCAAGTGTTGCCCATCTGCTTCGTAAGCTTCTGATCCCATTCAGCCCATCTTTTTCCATTCGCCAGGCCACAATAATAAGGCTTCAGGTTGTCAAAACTGGGAAAGCTTTTTTTTTTTAAAGACTGACAATCAGTCCAAATGTTGCTCCATAGAATTCTGCTAGAGAAGGATTTGCTGACCATTTCAAGGGCAAATGGTAAGGGCCGGGGCTGAGAAGGCTGAGATATTCTTTTTTAAAGACCAGAGATAAGTCCCAGTGTTGCCCATCTCTTTTGTAAAATTGTCATCACATGCTGTCAGAGGAGGATTTGTCACCTTAATGCGCCACAATGCTGCCCATTTTCTCCATTTCTTTAGGCCACAATAACCAGGCTTCAGTTTTCAATGCTGGGAAAAACTTTTTTAAAAATAGACTGACAATCAATCCAAACGTTGCCCCAATCTTTTTTAAGGTTGTCAGAGAATTCTGCCAGAGAAGGATATGTCGTATTTATACGCCATGATGCTGCTCATCTTCCTCCATTTGCTCTGACACGATAAGTAGGCCTCAGTTGCGCAGGATGAGAAAGTCTTCTTCTTTTTTTTTAAAGAATGGGATTCAGTCCAAGAGTTGCACATCTGTTTCGTGAGCTTGTCATCATGTTCCGCCAGGGGAGGATTTGTCACATTAATGTGCCACCATGCTGCCCATCCCTCTTCATTTGCCAGGCCACAATAATCATGCTTCATTGGCAAGGCTGGGAAAGATTTTTTTTTTTAAAGACTCACAATCAGTCCAAATCATGCCCCATTCTTTTCTGCCAGAGAGGGATTTGCCACCATAATGTGCCACCATGGTGCCCATGTTGGACCATTTTCAGGACATGATACTAAGTCCTGAGTGCTGCAGGATGAGAAAACCTTTTTAAAAACCTCTGAGGATCAGTTCAAGTGTTTCCCATCTGTTTTCAAAGATGGTCATCATGTTCTGCCAGTGAAGTATTGGCTACCTTAGTGTGCCACCATGCTGCCCATCCTTCTAAATTTGCCAGTCCACAATATCCAGGCCTCAGTGGTCCAGGCTGAGAAAGTCTTTTTTTTTTTTTTTTTTTTTTTGAAGACTGAGGATCAGTTAAAGTGTTGCCCATCTGTTTTCAAAGCTTGTCATAACACTCTGCCAAGGAAGTATTTGCCACCTTAGTGCTACCTTTGCCAGGCCACAAGATTCACGCCTGAGTTGTGCAGCCTGAGAAATACTTTTTTTAAAGACTGGGGTTCAGTCCAAGTGTCGCCCATCTCTTTCCTAAGCTTGTCATCATGTTCCCCCACTGGAGGATTTGCCACCTTAATGCGCCACCATGCTGTCCATCTTTCTCCATCCACCAGGCCATGATAATCAGGCCTCAGTAGCCAAGGCTGGGGAATCCTTTAAAAAAAAAAAAAAAGATTGACAATCAGTCCAAATGTTGCCCTCTCTTTTGTAAGCTTGTCATAAAATTCTGCCAGAGGAGCATTTACCACATTAATGCACCACCATGCTGCCCATCTTTGACCCTTTGCCAGGCCACACTAAGAAGTCCTGAGTTATGCAGCTGGGAAAGCCTTGTCAAAACGTATTTTGGATCAGTTCAACTGTTGCCTTTTTCCTTCCTAATCTTCTCATCATCTTCTCTCTCAAAGAAGTATTTGTCACCTTCATTTGCCAGCATCTCACCAGCTTTGTCCATTCATCAGGTCAGCAGAATAATCTTTGGCTCATCTCCTGTCCGTCACCTGTCGCTGAAAGGGCCTTTGCTTGTACAGGCTGCAATAGCATTTTCTCCCTCAATAATTAGGATCAATCCAAGGATCCTGTCTGGTCCTCTTTCCACTACATTTTTCTTTTCTTTTTTCTTTCTTTTTTTTTTTTTTTTAGAAAGGATCAATTTTTAAAACCTTAACCAGACACCAGGATGATGGAATCTGAGCTTGAAATAAGTCCAGTGGATGGGTCAAATTGTAATGAACAGACCTGGGCAGGCTGAGATATTCCTTTTTTTAAAAACTGATGATCAGTGCAAGTGTTGCCCTTTTTTAAATAAACTTCTCATCATGTTCTGCCAGTGAAGTATTGGCTAACTTAATGCGCCACCATGCTGCCCGTCCTTCTCCATTTGATGGGCCATGATAATCAGGCTTCAATTGTCAAGGCTGGGAAAGGCTTATTTTTTTAAAGGACCGACAATCTGTCCAGATCATGCCCCATTCTTTCGCAGGTTTGTCATGTAATTCTGTCAGAGAAGGATTTGCTACCATAATGCGCCACCATGCTGCCCATCCTTCTAAATTTCCAGTCTGCAACATTCAGGCCACAATTACGCAGGCTGAGAAAGTTTTTTGTCTTAAAGATGAGTGTTGCCCATCTGTTTCGTAAGCTTGTCATCACGTTCTCCCACAGGAGGATTTGCCACCTCAATGCACCACAATTAAGCCCATTTTCTCCATTTCTCCAGGCCACAATAATCAGGCTTCAGTTCTCAATGCTGGAAGTTTTTTTTAAATAGACTGACAATCAATCGAAATGTTGCCCTCTCTTTTGTAAGCTTGTCATAAAATTCTGAAAGAGGAGCACTGGCCACATTAATGCACCACATTTCTGCCCATCTTTGACCCTTTGCCAGGCCACACTAAGAAGTCCTGATTATGCAGATGGGAAAGCGTTGTCAAAACAGATTTAGGATGGATTCAGCTGTAGCCTTTTTCATTCCTTGTCTTCTCATCATCTTCTCAGAGAAGTATTTGCCACCTTCATTTGCCAGCATCTCACCAGCTTTGTCCATTCATCAGGCCAGCAGAATAATCTCTGGCTCATCTCCTGTCCGTCATCTGTCACTGAAAGTGCCTTTGGTCTACTGGCTACAATAGCCTTTTCTCCCTCAATAATTAGGATCAATCCAAGGATCCCGTCTGGTCCTCTTTCCACTACATTTCCTTCTTTCTTTCTTTTTTAAGAAAGGATCAATTTTTAAGACCTTAACCAGACACCAGGATGTTGGAATCTGAACTTGAAGGAAGTCCAGTGAATGGGTCAAACTGTAATGGCCAGACCTGCGCAGGCTGATATATTTCTTTTTAAAAAACTGATGATCAGTCCAAGTGTTGCCCGTCTGTTTCCTAAGCTTGTCATGATTTTTTCATGCAGGAGGATTTGCCACCTTAATGCACCACCATGCTGCCCATCTTTCTCCATTCACCAGGCCATGATAATCAGGCCTCAGTAGTCAAGGGTGGGGAAGACTTTTTTAAAAAAAGACTGACAATCAGTCCAAATGTTGCCCCACTTTTTTGTAAGCTTGTCATAAATTTCCTCCAGAGGAGCATTTGCCATGTTAATGCATCACCATGGTGCCCATCTTTGACCCTTTGCCAGGCCACACAAAGAAGTCCTGAGTTATGCAGGCTGAAATAGTCTTGCCAAAACATATCTAGGATAAGTTCAACTGTTGCCTTTTTCATTCCTTGTCTTTTCATCATCTTCTCAGAGAAGTATTTGCCACCTTCATTTGCCAGCATCTCACCAGCTTTGTCCATTCATCAGGCCAGCAGAATAATCTCTGGCTCATCTCCTGTCCGTCACCTGTCACTGAAAGTGCCTTCGCTGTACAGGCTGCAATAGCCTTTTCTCTCTCAATAATTAGGATCAATCCAAGGATCCCGTCTGGTCCTCTTTCCACTACATTTCTTTCTTTCTTTTTTCTTTTTTAAAGAAAGGATCAGTTTTTAAGACCTTAACCACACACCAGGATGTTGGAATCTGAAGGAAGTCCAGTGAATGGGTCAAACTGTAATGGCCAGACCTGCGCAGGCTGAGATATTTCTTTTAAAAAAACTGATGATCAGTCCAAGTGTTGCCCGTCTGTTTCCTAAGCTTGTCATCATTTTCTCACGCAGGAGGATTTGCCACCTTAATGCTCCACCATGCTGCCCATCTTTCTCCATTCACCAGGCCATGATAATCAGGCCTCAGGAATCAAGGGTGGGGAAGCCTTTTTTAAAAAAAGACTGACAATCAGTCCAAATGTTGCCCCACTTTTTTGTAAGCTTGTCATAAATTTCCTCCAGAGGAGCATTTGCCATGTTAATGCATCACCATGGTGCCCATCTTTGACCCTTTGCCAGGCCACACAAAGAAGTCCTGAGTTATGCAGGCTGAAATAGTCTTGCCAAAACATATCTAGGATAAGTTCAACTGTTGCCTTTTTCATTCCTAGCCTTCTCATCATCTTCTCAGAGAAGTATTTGCCACCTTCATTTGCCAGCATCTCACCAGCTTTGTCCATTCATCAGGCCAGCAGAATAATCTTTGGTTCATCTCCTGTCTGTCACCTGTAGCCGAATGTGCCTTTGGTCTACAGGCTTCAATAGCCTTTTCTCCCTCAATAATTTAGATCAATCCAATAATCCTTCTGTTCCTCTTCCCACTACATCTCTCTTTCTCTCTCTCTCTCTTTTTTTTTTTGGCCCAGAAAGGATTGATTTTTAAAACCTTAACCAGTTATAATCTGAGCTTGAAAGAAGTCTAATGGATGGGTCAAAGTGTGATGTCCGGACCTGAACAGGCTCAGATCTTCCTTTTAAAAAAGACTGACAATCAGTCCAGATCTTGTGCCCCATTCTTTCATAAGCTTGTCAAAGAAATCTGCCACAGGAGGATTTGCTACCTTTATGTGCCACCATGGTGCCCATCTGTGACCATTTGCAGGACATGTTAGAAGTCCTGAGTGCTGCAGGATGGGAAAGCCATTTTTCAAATACTGAGGATCAGCCAAAGTGTTTTCCGTCTGTTTTCAAAGCTGGTCATCATTCTCTGCCAATGAGGTATTGGCTAACCTAGTGCGCCACCATGCTGCCCAATCCTTCTAAATTTGCCAGTATACAATATTCAGACCTCTCTTGTCCAGGCTGAGAAATAGTTTTTTTTTTTAAGGTTGTGGTTCAGTCCAAGTGTTGCCCACCTGTTTCCTAAGCTTGTAATCATGTTCTCCCACAGGAGCATTTGCCACATTAATGTGCCACCATGCTGCCCTTCTTTGACCCTTTGCCGGGCCACACTAAGAAATCCTGAGTGATGCAGCTGGGAAAGCCTTGTCAAAACATATTTAGGATCTATTCAACTGTTGCCTTTTTCTTTCCTAATCTTCTCATCGTCTTCTCTCTCAGAGTAGTATTTGCCACCTTCATTTGCTAGTGTCCCACCAGCTTCCTCCATTTGTCAGGCCAGCAGAATAATCTTTGGTTCATCTCCTGTCCATCCCCACTCACTGGAAGTGCCTTCGCTGTACAGGCTGCAATAGCCTTTTCTCCCTCAATAACTAGGATCAACCCAACACCCTTCTGGTCCTCTTTCCACTACATTTCTTTTTTTAAAGAAAGGATCAATTTTTAAAGCATTAAGAGCTTAAACGATGGGAAAAGCAGACACCAGGATGATGGAATCCGAGCTTGAAATCAGTCCAATGGAAGGGTCAAAAGCCCAACAATAGAACAGTACAAAAATCGCAAGAGGAAGAAGAGTAAACAAAACAACAAAAACACCTTCGACATCCGATGTCGGAGTCAGGTCTTCAGAAACAGGGAATAATTGATTTTTGTCCTCTTAGTCTTCTCCTGCAAGGTCAAGAAAGAACCGCTATCATCAGAGTAAGTCTTTTCATTCTGAAAGCTATCAGGAAAAGAGCACACTCCTTGAATAATATTTTGGGCAAATAAGTCTTTGACTGTAAACAGAAGGCTGGCTGCTCACCTCTGCCTTATTTGCTCTGTTTTTATGTGTTTTTATTTGTACTGTAATTTGAAATGGTCATATGACTAGCCAAATAAATTATCTTCACATTAGGAGCCTCCTCCATTGGATGCAGAGAGAGGTGGAAAGTACTGGACCGAATTTTGTGCAACGTTTGATTCATCCCACAATGCGTGACTGGGTGGCTCACCTGAGGTCACCTGTCCTAAGATACCTGGCAAGGAGCACCCACAGACTCCCCCACCCAAGGCCTGGGGTGGCTATGAAGTCTCTCCCTCCTTCTACCTCCTTCTATGGACTCTGGTTACCTGCTTCCTTGATTAACACCAGTCATTCAGGATCGGTACCTCTCGCTCAGAGTGACTACGTCTGGTTGCTCAGTCCCTATCAATCCCCAGGGACTCTCCCTAAGTTCTTTTACCATGGACAGGCAACTTTGGCTCCATCTCGTGCAGGACTCTGCCAAAACCGGCACTGCTCCTTCACAAAATGGCCTCCCCTTCCTGGGAAGGAAAAGCTCCTGCTCCGGGGGCAGTCCAATCGCCTACGCTTGTTCCTGATTCCAAACTCCTTTCTCTCTCTTACCATGTTGAAGTCTGAGATCTCCATTCAGTAGGTTTAGTGAGAGCAATGCAATGAAATAACACTTGCAACCCCAGATATTGACCATACATTGACCCAAACTGAGATTGAGCTGAGAAGGATGATCAGGTATTGGGTGTGACTGCAGTTAGTCTGCTTTGAGTCCTGTTTCTCAAGAAGACGGACAATTTCAGCAAGGGGTGACCAGGACCCATATCTGACCAGGGCTCCCTTGGTGCTCAAACAATGGCTCTGAACCAACCACCAAAGGCAATTCCAATCAGGGGTATGGGTATGGGCGTGCCCACACAAAGCCCACAAAGGAAAATGAGTGATCTATACCCCATGCCACAAACTTTCTGTGTGGGATAGAGCTCAAAGTTTCTTGGGGTCCGTCTGGCTTTGGTGGTCTTAGCCAGGAATCTGGACTTACCTCGCTTGATTTCTGTTGCTGCCCGTTCAGCTTCTTTACTGAGGTTCCTCTGATATCCCTCCTTTCCATCCTGTCACTTCTTTAGAGATGATCTCTTCAAAGTTCCCATTTTCAAAAGGTTTCTCCCCCTTGAGAGACTCAAGGTCTCTTTGGCAAAGCCTACATTTCAACGTTGCTCCTTAGAGTGGTCTTTTAAATGAAGCATCTCCAGCTCATATCTGGCTGGGATTCTGGGTGTGACTCCTGAAGCTTAAGCTCTCTCCCCAATTCAGAGATCATCTTGCTCTTTAAGCTTATGGAATTCTGTCCATTAGATTTTCCTTAGGATCATTTCTCCTTGGTGACTTCATCCAGAGGGTACTTTTCCATTTTAAAATATAGCTTGGACACCAGTAGTCCACGATCTTTCCCTCTTCCTATGATCAGTCTATGAGGGTCTGCTTGATGGTACTTTCTCCAAAGAAGAAAAGAGGTTTCCTTTCATTTCAGAGTAACTTGTTTTTTATTTGGTTGACGCACAGAGTTCTGAGGAAGAATCTTTGGTTGAATTCTCATTAAAAAGTCTATAGGTGTGAAAGAAAAAATCCCCTGTCTGCTCTGCTTTTCCTAGGCTTCTCATCAACTTCTGATATAGATGTATTGTATTGATCTTTGTACATGAACCAGGGCAAATTATTAACTCCCCAACCATGCAGGTGGAGAGAGGCTGTTTAAAAAAGGCTGAGGATAGGTCCAGCCGTTGCCTTTCTTCTTTCTAAGCCTGTCACCACTTTCCACCACAGAGGTATTTGCCATTTTGATGCTCCGCCATTCTGCCCATCATTGGCTACTTGCCTGGCCACATTAACAAGGCCTAAAATGTGAAGGCTGATGAAGCACGTTTTGTGAAGACCAAGGATGAGTCCAAGTGTTGCCCTTTTTTTCCAGCTAAAGATTTCATCAATTTATGACAAGGAATAATTTGCCATCTCCATGTGCCACACTGCTGCCCATCGTTGGCTATTTGCTGGATGACGATAAGAAGGTCCCAATAAGAAAGCCTTTTTTGTGAAGACCAAGGATCAGTAAAAGTGTTGCTCTTTTTTTTCCCACAGAAGTTGTCATAAATCTCTGGAAGAGAAGTATTTGCCACCTCCATGTGCCATTATGCTGTAAACGTTGACTATTTGCTGGACCAGGATAAGAAGGTCTCAGATGCGGAGGCTGAAAAAGCCCTGTTTGAGACGACCAAGTTTCATTCCAAACGTTGCCCTCCTTTTTTTCCAAGGTTGTCATAAATTTGTGGCAGGGAAGAATTTGCCACCTCCATGTGCCACAATGCTGCCCATAGTTGATTATTTGCCTTGCCACAATAACAAGGTCCCAGAAAGAAAGCCTTTTCTGTGAAGAGTGAGGATCAGTCCAAGTGCTGCCTTTTTTTGCTCTCTGAAGTTTTAATAAATCTCTGGGAGAGAAGTATTTGCCGCCTCTAAGTGCCACCATGCTGCCCATTACTGGTTATTTGCCTGGCCACAATAACAAGGCCCCCAAAAGAAGGCCCTTTTTGTGAAGACCAAGTATCTTATGAGTATTGCCCTTGTTATCGACCTCTGAGTAGGAATAAATTGCCACCTCGATGCGCCACCATGCTGCCCATAGTTGGTTATTTGCCTTGCCACAAAAACAAGGTGCCAGAAAGAAAGACTTTTTGTCAAGAGAAAGGATCAGTCCAAGAGTTGCCCTTTTTTTCTCTCTGAAGTTTTCATACGTCTCTGGAAGAGAAGTATTTGCCACGTCCATGCGCCACCGTGCTCCCCATTACTGGTTACTTGCCTGGCCACAATAACAAGGTCCCAGAAAGAAAGCCTTTTCTGTGAAGAGTGAGGATCAGTCCAAGTGCTGCCCTTTTTTTCTCTCTGAAGTTTTCATAAATCTCTGGAAGAGAAGTATTTGCCACCTCCAAGTGCCACCATGCTGCCCATTACTGGTTACTTGCCTGGCCACAATAACAAGGCCCCAAAAAGAAGGCCCTTTTTGTGAAGAGCGAGGATCAGTCCAAATGATGTCCTTTTTTATTTCTGAAGTTTTCATAAATCCCTGGAAGAGAAGTATTTGCCACCTCCATGTTCCATCATGCTGCCCTCCATTGGCTACTTGCCTGGCCATTATAAGAAGACCCAAATATAAAGGCTGAGAAAACCCTTTTCATGAAGACCGAGGAACTTGTGAGTATTGCCCTTGTCATCGACCTCTGAGAGGGAATAAATTGCCACCTTGATGCGCCACCATGTTGCCCATGGCATGGCCCCAAACGTGGAGCCTGAGAAAGCCCATTTTGTGAAGACCGAGGATCACCCTAGGGTTGCCCTTCTTTTTTCCACACTGTCATCTATTTATGGCAGGGAAGAATTTGTCATCTACATGCGCCACCATGCTGCCCATTATTGGTTATTTGCCATGCCACAATAACAAGGTCCCAGAAAGAAAGCCCTTTTTGTGAAAACTGAGGATCAGTCCAAGTGTTTCCCTTTTTTTTTACTGTAAAGTTGTCATAAATCACTGGAAGAGAAGTATTTGCCAGCTCCATGCACCACCATTCTGCCCATCTTTGCCTGTTTGCTGGACCACAATAAGAAGGTCTCAGATGCGGAGGCTGAAAAAGCCCTTTTTGAGACGACCAAGTTTCATTCCAAATGTTGCCCTCCTTTTTTTCCAAGGTTGTTATAAATTTATGGCAGGGAAGAATTTGCCACCTCCATGTGCCACAATGCTGCCCATAGTTGGTTATTTGTCTGGCCACGATTGGAAGGCCTGAAATGTAAAGGCTGAGGATCAGTCCAAGTGTTGCCCTTTTTTTCTCTCTGAAGTTTTCATAAATCTCAGGAAGAGAAGTATTTGCCACCTCCAAGTGCCACCATGCTGCCCATTACTGGTTATTTGCCTGGCCACAATAACAAGGCCCCCAAAAGAAGGCCCTTTTTGTGAAGACCGAGGAACTTGTGAGTATTACCCTTGTCACTGACCTCTGAGAGGGAATAAATTGCCACCTCGATGCGCCACCATGCTGCCCATTATTGGTTATTTGCCATGCCACGATAACAAGGTCCCAGAAAGAAAGCCCTTTTTGTGAAAACTGAGGACCAGTCCAAGTTTTTCCCTTTTTTTTACTGTAAAGTTTTCATAAATCTCTGGAAGAGAAGTATTTGCCACCTCCATGTGCCATCATGCTGCCAATCATTGACTATTTGCTGGACCACGATAAGAAGGTCTCAGATGTGGAGGCTGAAAAAGCCCTTTTTGAGAAGACCAAGTTTCGTTCCAAATGTTGCCCTCCTTTTTTTCCAAGGTTGTCATAAATTTATGGCAGGGAAGAATTTCCACCTCCATGTGCCACAGTGCTGCCCATAGTTGGTTATTTTTCTGGCCATGATTGGAAGGCCTGAAATGGAAAGGCTGAGAAAGCCCAATTTTTATAGAATAGTGAGAATCAGTCCAAATGTTGCCCTTCTTTTTTCCAAAGCTGTCATCAATTTATTGCAGGGAATAATTTAGCATCAACCGTATATGCGCCACCATGCTGCCCATTATTGGTTATTTGCCTTGCCACAATAACAAGGTCCCAGAAAGAAAGCCTTTTCTGTGAAGAGTGAGGATCAGTCCAAGTGTTGCCCTTTTTTTTACTCTAAAGTTGTCATAAATCTCTGGAAGAGAAGTACTTGCCACCTCCAAGTGTCACCATGCTGCCCATAGTTGGTTATTTGCCTTGCCACAATAACACGGTCCCAGAAAGAAAGACTTATTGTGAAGACCAAGGATCAGTCCAAGAGTTGCCCTTTTCTTTTTTCTGAAGTTTTCATAAATCTCTGGAAGAGATGTATTTGCCACCTGGAAGTGCCACCATGTTGCCCATTATTGCTTATTGGCCTGGCCACAATAACTAGGTAGCAAAAAGAAAGCCTTTTTTATGAAGACCGAGGATCAGTCCAAGTGATGCCACCTTTTTTTTTCTGAAGTTTTCATAAATCCCTGGAAGAGAAGTATATGCCACCTCCATGTGTCATCATGGTGCCAAACGTTGACTATTTGCTTTACTACAATAATAAGATCTCAGATGTGGAGGCTGAAAATGCTCTTTTTGAGAAGACCAAGTTTCATTCCAAGTGTTGCCCTCCTTTTTTCCAAAGTTGTCATGAATTTATGGCAGTGATGAACTTGCCACCTCCCTGTGCCACCATGCTGCCCATTATTGGTTATTAGCCTTGCTACAATAACAAGGCCCCAATAAGAAAGCCCTTTTTGGGAAGACCGAGGTCCAAGTGTTGTCCTTTCCTTTTTTTTCGGAAGTTTTCATAAATCTCTGGAAGAGAAGTATTTGCCACCTCCATGTGCCACCATGCTGCCCATTACTGGTTATTTGCCTGGCCACAGTAACAAGGTCCCAGAAAGAAAGCCCGTTTTGTGAGGACCGAGTATCAGTCCAAGTGTTGCCCTTTTCTCTCTCTCTAAATTTGTCATCAATATCTCCGAGAAAAGTACTTGCCACCTCCGTGTGCCATCATGCTGCCAAACGTTGACTATTTGCTGGACCACTATACAACGGTCTCAGATGTGGAGACTGAAAAAGCCCTTTTTGAGAAGGCCAAGTTTCATTCCAAGTGTTGCCCTCCTTTTTTACAAGGTTGTAAAAAGGACCCAGAAAGAAAGCCTTTTCTGTGAAGACTGAGGACCAGTCCGAGTGTTGCCCTTTTTTTTCTCTCTGAAGTTTTCATAAATCTCTGGAAGAGAAATATTTGCCACCTCCAAGTGCCCACATGCTGCCAATTATTGGTTATTTGCCATGCCATAATAACAAGGCCCCCAAAAGAAGGCCCTTTTTGTGAAGACCGAGGAACTTGTGAGTATTGCCCTTGTCATCGACCTCTGAGTGGGAATAAATTGCCACCTCGATGTGCCACCATGCTGCCCATAGTTGGTTATTTGCCATGCCACAATAACAAGGCCCCAAATGTGGAGCCTGAGAAAGCCCATTTTGTGAAAACGCAGGATCATCCTAGGGTTGCCCTCCTTTTTTCCACAGCTGTCATCAATTTATGGCAGGGAAGAATTTGTCATCTACATGCGCCACCATGCTGCCCGTTATTGGTTATTTGCCTTGCCACAAAAACAAGGTGCCAGAAAGAAAGACTTTTCTGTGAAGACTGAGGACCAGTCCAAGTGCTGCCCTTTTTTTCTCTCTGAAGTTTTCATAAATCTCTGGAAGAGAAGTATTTGCCACCTCCAAGTGCCACCATGCTGCCCATTACTGGTTACTTGCCTGGCCACAATAACAAGGCCCCAAAAAGAAGGCCCTTTTCGTGAAGACCGAGAATCAGTCCAAGTGATGTCCTTTTTTTTTTCTGAAGTTTTCATAAATCTCTGGAAGAGAAGTATTTGCCACCTCCAAGTGCCACCATGCTGCCCATTATTGGTTATTTGCCATGCCACAATACCAAGGCCCCCAAAAGAAGGCCCTTTTTGTGAAGACCGAGTATCTTGTGAGTATTGCCCTTGTTATTGACCTCTGAGTGGGAATAGATTGCCACCTCGATGCGCCACCATGCTGCCCATAGTTGGTTATTTGCCTTGCCACAATAACAAGGTCTCAGAAAGAAAGCCCTTTTTGTGAAAACTGAGGATCAGTCCAAGTCTTGCCCTTTCTTTTACTGTAAAGTTGTCATAAATCTCTGGAAGAGAAGGATTTGCCACCTCCATGTGCCATCATGCTGCCAAACGTTGACTATTTGCTGGACCACGATAAGAAGGTCTCAGATGCGGAGGCTGAAAAAGCCCCTTTTGAGACGACCAAGTTTCATTCCAAATGTTGCCCTCCTTTTTTTCTAAGGTCATAAATTTATGGCAGGGAAGAATTTGTGCCACTATGCTGCCCATAGTTGGTTATTTGCCTTGCCACAATAACAAGGCCCCAGAAAGAAAGACTTATTGTGAAGACCAAGGATCAGTCCAAGAGTTGCCCTTTTCTTTTTTCTGAAGTTTTCATAAATCTCTGGAAGAGATGTATTTGCCACCTGGAAGTGCCACCGTGCTGCCCATTATTGCTTAGTTGCCTGGCCACAATAACTAGGTAGCAAAAAGAAAGCCTTTTTTATGAAGACCGAGGATCAGTCCAAGTGATGCCCCCCCTTTTTTCTGAAGTTTTCATAAATCTCTGGAAGAGAAGTATATGCCACCTCCATGTGTCATCATGGTGCCAAACGTTGACTATTTGCTTTACTACGATAATAAGGTCTCAGATGTGGAGGCTGAAAATGCTCTTTTTGAAAAGACCAAGTTTCATTCCAAGTGTTGCCCTCCTTTTTTTCCCAAGGTTGTCATAAATTTATGGCAGGAATGAATTTGCCACCTCCATGTGCCACAATGCTATCCATAGTTGGTTATCTGTCTGGCCACGATTAGAAGGCCTGAAATGGAAAACTGAGAAAGTCCAATTTTTAAGAAGACCCAAATATGAATGCTGAGAAAGCCTTTTCTGTGAAAACTGAGGATTAGTCCAAGTGTTGCCCTTTATTTCTCTGAAGTTTTCATAAATCTCTGGAAGAGAAGTATTGCCACCTCCATGTGCCATTATGCTGCCCGTTACTGGTTATTTGCCTTCCTACAATAACAAGGTCCCAGAAGAAAGCCCTTTTTCTGGAGACCGAGGGTCAGTCTAAGTGCTGCCCCATATGTTTTCTCTTCTAAATTTGTCATCAATCTCTGGCAGGGAAGAATTTCAAGCCTCATGCGCCACCGTGCTGCCCATATTTGTCCATAAGCATGGTCACAATAAGAAGGCCAGTGCAGGCTGGGAGATGTTTCTTGAGAAGGGCAAGGATCAGTCCTACGTTAGCCCTGCTTTTTTCTTTGGCTTTTCATCACCTTCTGTCCCACATTCTTGTGTCTCCAGGCCACCCACCTTTGTCCCTTTATCAGGCCAGCAGAAGAGCCCTTTTGTCCACCGCCTCTTCATCACCATCAGCTGGAAATGCTTTCATCTGGCAGACGGAGATTCCCTTTTTTCCTCAGTTATGAAGATCAATCCAGGTCCTCCTCTTGACTTCTTTTCTTAAATTTCTTTCCTTAAAAGGGTTGAATATTTACACTGAAAATCCTAAAATTATGGGAAAAGAAGACATCAGTGTGAAGGAATCTCAGCTTGACATAAGTTCAATGGACGTTCCAGTGCCCGAGCGTAGAACAGCCCAGAAGCTTGGAAGAGAATTTTAAAAATCATCTTTAAAACAGCCCACACTGTGCAATGTCAAAGGCATAATTTGGAAACTGGGAAAACTTTGTTTTCATTTTCTTCCTCTTTGCTTTTTTCTAGTTCTTTTCTTCACCACTCTAGGAGTTCTGTGTAAGAATTAAATTGAGGAATCGAGTCATTTGGATCCAGACCTAGAACTGCGTGGAGGAGGTCCGTTTTAGGACTGGCTTGCCAAGGGGGAGAAATTTGGGAACTCACACAGGTTGGCAGCCGTCGAGTTATTCGATGCTGGACTCCACTGCCGTCGCCGCTGCTCCCTGTGAATCTTTTATCCTACATGCTTCAAGGGAGAGAAGGAGAAAGAGGATGAAAAACCCAAAGCCCAAATGCGTGAGGATGAAGTCCTAACCAGGTAGAGACCCAATGCTGCCTCTTCTCAGAGAAGCCAGAGGACAGCCCTGAACAGCCCACAGGTGTATCTTGCCAGAGGTGCTCCAGGGCTGCCTTAATTTCAGCCCTGCTTTCTCTTTCCCAACCGAGGACACAGACGGTCTCAGGGGCCACTGCCAGTGGTGGGAAATGGGGAGGCAGCGAGGGATGGGAGGCGATGCCTACAAACTGTGAGCTTCCCCTGGAGAAGCACCTTGTCAATCCCCGCTTCCCCTTCACCGCGGCTTTCATCTCGGGAGCATCTCCATAAGCGCAAGTGGGTCAGAAGCTCACCTGGAGGAGAGGGAGTGATGGGAAGGGCCGAGGCTGCGTTATGTTATAGCTATAAAATCCCCATTATAAGCTTAATTCGGTTTCCCTAAACCGAAATAATAGAACCGGATGCAAACGCAAATTTGCCTGTTCCCATTACTTTAAGCTTAATCGCGTTCGATCCGGATTCTGAGGATCGTACCTTGCTTACATGACTCAAGTGGCTACTTTTTAAAAAACACTTTTTGGGGCTGCCCTGCCCTCTTCCTCCTGGCGTGAACGCGCCACCCATAACGGACCCCTTCACCGAGCCTGGCTGGGTGGCTGCCGCTTGGATGGATGGAGGAAAACCGGCAGCGGGCAGCCAGTGATTCTCCCCATTGCCCAGGGCACACAGCAGCACCGGCAACTCAAGCAAAGGGGCTTTAAACATTCACACATCTCCCAAAACATGCCCTGCTTTCCTTTCCCCTTTAAAGGTCAGAACTCCAAAGAGCTAGAATTGTGCAAAATTGCAACGCTGTTATCAGGTGTGAAGTGGCTGGATTGCTACAGTGTAGTGGCTGCTGTGAAGGTTGGATTTTTACACTGAAATCAGTCTCTTTGGAAGCAAGCTATTGGGAGAGGGAAACCCTAAACATGGATTCTCATCCCTTAAAATGGTAAAAAATGTAACACGTATCAAGCGCACAATCCGGAGTGAAACCTATTGAAATGAGGGTTAACATGGAAAGCGTGTTAAGTCAAACTGATGTGGGGTCTGTGAGGATTGAAAACGGTTTGAAACCGACATAAGCTTGTAATGGGGAAGCGGCCAAAGTGTCAAGGGATCAGGTTTTCCCTTCTAAGGTTTGGAACCGCTCTGGCTTGGGAGGGGGTTGGGTCCCATGGGTGGGGCTTACCTGTAAGGTCCTGGGTTCACTTCTTTTGGTTAACCGTCCTTCTCTTCAGCCGATGATCCAACTTGTGTCCTTGGGACTCGCCTCTCTTCCGTCATGCTGGGTCCCTCTCTGTCCCGTGCTGTACCTCTCCTTTGTCCCCTCTCCTTCCTTCCTTCTCAAAGAAAACAATTGTCTCTAGGACTTCCGATCTTCTCATCATGGGCCCAAAGTATGTGAGAGTCTGCTTGACAGTCTTTGCCTCACAGAAGCCATCTGGGAGCGACCTGGTGGTTCTCACTGCAGCCCATGGTGTTCTTAGTAAGCGCCTCCAGATCCTGTACACGAAGCCAATGCATCTGTTTCCTTCCATTGCTCTTTTTCATCCTCCAGCTCTCCCAGCTAATGATTCAGAATTATCTCCCGGAGCCTTTTCCAGGTGTGGCGCCGCCTTCTGGCCTTGTTTTCTACACCTTAATGAGCAAGGGTGCTTCATGCGTATTGGGAGTTGTTGTTTCTTGCTTCCCAGCTTATTGATCTCTTTGCGTTGTTGTGTCTGCGCCTTTCTGAAGAAGAATGCTCTTTCTCACCTGTGGCAGGTGGGGGCTGTTAGAGCCGTGCCCCAAAGTTGAGCTCTGGTTAGTCTTCAGTTGTATCTTTCTCTCTTGATTTTCTATGTATTTTGTGTTGCGGTAGCTAATGGTTTCTGTTGTCGTCAACCACCTTCAGGAGTTTCCTTTGGAAAAGTAGTGTCCATACAAATGGATCGACCGACTGATGTGGATACAATATCCAGAGGACATGAGTGCTGAGCGAATTGATGCGTCTTTGTTCTGCTTGAGTTTTGTCTTCACGGCATCAGATCTTCCTGTAGTTCCTCTTCATTCGAAGTCTTCTTCTTTTCATGGGCTGCCCTTGCAGACAGACCTTTTGATAAGCCATCTTGAGGGAGCGCTGCCCATGGAAGCACACCAAAGCAAGGGGTCCTTCTTCCCCATTCTGACATTTCATGCTTGAGAGTTCTTAGGGGCAGAAACTAGGATGCGCCCTCCAGCCAGGAGCACTGGCTCATTCTGTGCATCCGTTTGCTCTGCAACTAAGGGACCATTCTGAAATCATAGGGGGTTTGCATAAGAAGGTTGATTTAGGTTTGAGGGAACCTAGGAGAACTCTTCATAAGTGAAGACGGTTCCGTCAGGACAGAAAACAATGAGATCGGAAACAAAATATTATTAGAAATTAATGAGTTTGGATCTCAACACAAAAAAAGAGAACAGTTCAAACTGTGAGTGGGGACAAGGAGGGGTGTTATTAATTTCTACTTTGTAAGTTATTTATTGACTTCCTTGCTTATTTTCATTTTATCCCGCCCTAAACTCAAAGGTCTCCAGGCGGGCTACAGAAAATGTAAAGCAATAAGAAAACGATATGTATTTTGTGTTGCGGGTTGTTCTAGTGGTTAGGGTGCCGGGCTCTTATCTGGGAATACCGGCTTGATTCCATGCTCCTCCATGGAGCCAGCTGGGTGTTCTGTTATGGGGAGAAGAATAGAAGCTTTGTCAGCCACTTTGAGCCCCCTGAAATGGGTGAGAAAAGTGGGAAGAAAAGCCAACTCTTCTTCTTCTTCTATTAAAGTTTTCTCACACACAAACATTGCACTGTAGGAGTTCTGCAAGCTGAATCGGGGCCTCAATCTATACGATATGCTCCATAATTCACTGAGCTATCTCTGAATATTTAATGCCTCCATTATATCTTTATTAGGGATGTGCACGAAGCCAATTTCAATTGGGGGGATATTCAGCTTCGGAAGAATTCCCCACTCCAAAGGAAATCCCCACACACCCCACTTCCCATCCCGCTTTGCCCCCCCCCTCCCAGCTCACCAGTGCGAGTTGCGTGCTCCTCTGACGCCCAAGTAGGCCTTCCGGAGGTCCACGCGCACCTCCCTCATCCGGGAAGCAGTTGGCACTGGCGGCAGCAGCAAGCGCGGGCGGGGGTGGGGCACGATGTGAGGGGAAGGGAAGTTTGGGGGGGTCCCTTCACACCTGAACATTTTTAATTCTTTTTAAATCAATTTTTATTGTAAGTATACATTATAAACATAAGAATAAAAGAAACATGAATGACATATATTCATCCCACCACCTGGAGCTGAGTTCTTTTGCCAGAGCGAACAATAATAGCGGAAGGGGACAACCTTGCTTTGTGCCAATAGGCATTTTAAACTGCCTCGATCGGATTCCATTTACAAACATTTCTCCATTTCTAACCACAATACATAATCTATTTCTGCTACTCGGTCTCTAAATCAAGACTTATAATAAGCCATATCTATTAAACCTTAATCCCGTCCTTTAAACTGTAAGCTGCGCCTCCCCTTATTTGTATAACTTTACCCTTAGCCAATATCTTCTCAAGTCTTTTAGAATCTTTCAATATCTTTTTAAGTGCATGAATCTTAGCACTCTTCTCTTCCCCTGTGAACATTGCACAAAGCTTAACCCCCCCCCCCACGTCCTCTGGGGGGTGATTTATATAATGCTGAATATTCCCCCATTCCCATCGAGTTGAATGGGGCAAATGGCCTTCGTGCACATCCCTACTGTTAACATATGCGGGTGTTGTCGCCGTCTTGACTCACGTGTTTCCTATTTTTATACTGATTTTATTGTGAGCTGCCTCGATACCTTCGGGTATAGGGCGGATGGAAATATACGTACATACATACATACATGCTGGGAGGGCGTGGCGGTGGAAATGATTTTGGGAAATTAGAGGCAAGGAAATAGCTTGTGGGTCAAAGTTCCTTTGGTCCTGAGACATATCCCCATATTCTCCCATCTTTGAAAGAATTGCTTGGGAGGGAAGATGAATCTGTTAATCGCCAGTCCATCGCGGCTGCTGAAGGAGTAATACGAGGGGTTTGGAAGGAGAAAAGCAAGGGAGCATTGAGTGGGTGGTCTCATGATAATTTGAATTTGAAAAACTTGTGAATCCGAAGCTTCAACACTTTGAACGTAGATCAAAGGGGGGCTAAATTGTTTGCCTCCCCCTTGTGCGCAGGTTGAATATATTTGACCTGGCTGGAGGGCCAGAGGATGCCTGGGGGAGAGCTCCAGAGGGATGGGGGACCCTCTGCCCACCCCCAGCTTGCGTCTCCCACAGCCACCCCTGCCTTGTTCCCCGCTCTGGCCACCACCTGGTCTTTGCACTTCATCAGGTGATCAGGGACAAGGGAGGGGGAGGAGGCTTCGCTTCCCACGCAGAGCAAAGCCCCCTTTATTCAACATTAATTGCACATGATTGCAAAATAATCAAGTCATAATGTGGCCTGAAATTAAGAAGGGCAGATTAAGAACCTTACAGAGGATCTCTGGTCCCTTCTGCATTATGCATGTTTGATCCGAATCCTACATATCCCGGTCATGTCGGTGGGGCATGGATGACATCAGAACTGTCACTCCTCACTGTGGGGGGAGGCTGCAGCACAGAACAGCAGCCCCAAGTGGTTCTGGATCATGGAGGAGGAGATCTGTGCACCTCCACGATCCGGATGAAAGCTCTTAGTCCAATGTCACGGGTCTGCAATAGATCTGGATTAAGGGCCTCTTGGTCTGGCTCTGGCTCCATCTTGTGCAGATGGAGCCAAACTAACAGGATGGGCCCTCCTTCATCTTCATGAGGAGGCCCAGAATGAATTCTGGGTGAAGTTTCCCCTTAAGGCACCCCAGGAGATAGAGGTGGAACTAAGGCCCAAGAAAGTCTCCCTTTCCTGGCAGGGTCATTTGTCCCAGAAATTTCTTGCTTTGCTATCCCAAGGTCTTATCTGGTAGGATGACGACATGGGTGTCTCCCTCGACGCTTCTGAAAGCAAGGCACGCGGTGAGATCCTGCAGAAGGGGTAGCCAGGAGCGAAGTCGCAGGAATCTTGAGATTGGAGCGTCCAGCAACTGTGGATGAGGCGCTCGGTGGGTGAGAAGAGCCAGGCTGGTGCTGGGAAGCAAGTGTAGGAGGCTTCGGAGGAGGTTGGCATTTGGGAGCTGAGCTGAAGTGGAGAGCTGCGAAGCGAAGAAAAGGAGGTGGCTGCAGGCTGAGCTGGGAAGGAGGAAACAGAGAACCTTTTCTCTTCTACGAGGAGGCAGAAGAGCGGACTTGAATGAGCAGTCTTCATCTGGCAGGCTCAGAGAAGGCAACGTGGCACGATGAGGCCCCTGGAGGCCAGAGGAGACAGTGCTGGATGCTGGAATTCTAGGACGGAGCTAGAGCAAGGCTCCATTCCCGCTGGCAGTTCATTGGTCCTCTTGATTGGAGGTATCAAGTCTGGGAAGATAACATAAGAACCTAAGAGAAGCCCTGCTGGATCAGGCCACAGCCCCTCTAGTCCAGCATCGTGTCGCACACAGTGGCCTGCCAAATGCTCATGGGCATCTCAAACAGAGACAAGGACAAACCTTTCCCTGCTCCTGAATCCCAGCAAATGGCCTTAGAAGCGTCCTGATTCCACCCCCCACCCCCCAGCATGAGAGATGCACCCAGGCATTCATTCTAGTAGCCATTGATACATCTGTCATCCATAAATTTGTCCAACCCTACCTTGAAGCGATCTAGACTGGCAGCTGTAGATGTTGGCAGGAGGCAGGATCCTGCATCAGCCCCAAGAGCAAGGGCTCTTCCCGTAGTCTTCTCTGGCAATCTTCATCTGGCTGGCTCAGAAAAGTCCATGTGGCACGATGAGGCCCCTGGAGGGCAGCTGAAACAGGGCTGGACGCTGGCCTTCTAGGAACGGAGCTGGAGCGAGGCCCCGTTCCTGGTCCCACCCACCACCCGCTGGCACTTCAACAGACCCGTACTTTGCAAGGAGATATCGGAGGAGATTCTTGGTTGACCTGGAATGGAGTTGAATCAGTTTGCCGCTCCTCTGGCCTGGAGCCGGCAATAACAGGACGATGGCGCCGGTCCTGTTCCCACCCACCACCCGCCACAGGGAGGCTCTCATACTGTGGCGAACTCCATTCCCTTCAAGGATTCCCAGCACTCCTTTTGAGCAGCTTCAGGAGCTGCTTGGGAATCATCTTGGTTGGTATGGTCTTCCGGCAGTGACACATGAGGTTTTCCAAACATGTCACGATGGCCCCGGACAGTGGCGGACGGCTGTCCTTGTGCAGGACCTGAAGGGCTAAAAAGACAAGAAAGGGCGTCGCTTGTCACCTGCTCTTTCCTGAGATCAAGGCTGCAGCAGGAGACACCGATTCCCTAAGGGATAAAGGCATGGGTTCTTGGGCCAATAGGAAGTGTCCCCGCCACCCAGGGCCCTGGATTCGGTTCAGCTAAAGTGATGCCTCACAGCACCACCACCAGTGGCTGGTTGCTTTCACTATTGAAGCTCCCCAAATTAGCTGCCCTTTACTTCCACATCAGAGCAGCAGCTTCCCCAAGAAGCCCACCATGCGCCCCATTCATGGCAGCCACAGAAGAAGAAGAGCAGAAGGCCCAGGAGAGAGAAGGGGCTCCACTAACTTGGGATCAGTCAGACTGGAAAAGGTGGAGTCTGGGTTGGGGATAGACCAGAGCATCCCTATTACAGAAGGAACCCCTTTTGGATCTACTCACCAAGCAAGATGTCCTGCACCTGCCTGGTGGCCACCATGCCCTCCATGTGCTGAGCGGCCGATGCTAGGAAAACCAAAAGAAAAGTCTCGGTTGGTTAGGTTTATCCCTGGAAAGCCTGGATTAGTCACTGAAACGGGGCTCTAGCTCATTCTCTGAGGCTTTTCCAGGCACCAAGAGGCAATGGTAGGACTCAAAGCCCTGCAATTGCCTCCTGCCAGACTCTGCCAGATGTGAGGAGGAACCCCTGCTTCCCTTCTCGTCCTGGGGTTTAGGGAAGAGCTGAAAGCAAAGGCAGTTGTAATGCACAGGAGAGAAGGGCAGCAGATCCTCCTGATGGCTGAAGTTCACCAGTTAAATTCCTGGACAGCCAAGACACCAAGCTGGCTCCTGGGCAGGCCACGCTGTGTAAAAGGGACACCATCTGGCCTCCCTCCCTCCCTTCCTTTCACCATCCTCAAAAAGAGGCAGAACCAATGCAGAAGCGTAGCCTGGAAGGCCTTCTCCAAGACCCTCAGTCTCCTTACCGATCAAGGTCGCTGCAGCGAGCTGATAGGAGGGGTCACTGCTCCTCAAATAATCAACCATTTGGTCAACCAAACCCGGGAGCCACGAGACGTATTTCTGCATCTAGGGAGAAAGAAGGAGTGGTCAAATGGTGGAAGCTCTCCTGGACCTCTGTCCATCTCTCCCGCCCCCTTCCCAAGGGTTGGAAGTCAGAGGTCAGACCTCGAAGGAAAGTTAGCTGGGACGCTGTATTGCCCAGTTTCTGCCTCCTGACAGACAGACTTTCAGGCCACGGCCACACCTTCACTTTAAACCTCCTTCAGGCTCCAGTGCTGCTCGCACCCTTTTAGTTCTATCCATTTTATCTGTGGACTTTCCATTCAGGCAAAATGGATAGAAATCATGAAAAGGTGTGAGCAGTCAGGCCTGAAGATGGACTGAAGAAGGCTTAAAGTGAAGTTGTGACCAGGGCCTCAGACTCTGAGACAGAAAAGCCCTTGAGGCACTGGGATAGAAGGCATCCATAATATTATTTGCCCTCAAGTCAAGCAGAATTCTTTGCCAAAAATTGGATTTCCCGTTGCAGCGTACTGACGTAGAGTTCCTATTAAAGAGGGGGAAAGGACGGACATTTGCGATCTCTCGGCAATTGAGTATCTTTGCTTTCCCCCCTCGGTTTTCTGCTTTGGAACATAGGAAAGGACAAAGGATTCCATTTGGAAATTCTTCTCTGCTCCCAAAGAGCTGATCTTATGGTAGAACCCCTCCTAATATCCACGACCATACAAAAATTACGCCATCGTGTCATAGGAAACTCTCGCCACGTCCATTTCAAGACTTCTTTTTCTTTGTAAGCCAATACAGTTAAAACAAAATCCGGGCAGTTCTTGTCCTCCAGCTTATTGGCTTCCATCCGAGCCAATAAAGGCTTTGCCAGCAGAGAATCGAATTTAAAGTCCGGTTTTCCCTGTTTTGCAAAAGCCTGACTTCCACCTCTAAGACCAGACTCTGAGCCCAGGGCAGAAGGGAGCAACGTCTTTTGCATTCTACTTTTTGGATCAGCTGTGCATCAAAAGAGATTCAGGGAGAACCAAGGGTGCTTTCCACTGGGACCCCATTGTGGGGAAAAGGGGGTGAAGCTGTGGTCCTCTCAGGGCTCAGGGTGGGGACCACCCTGTAATACTTCTGCCAATTTCATCTTCTTTCTAAGCAGACAGGGCAAACTGGCTTTCCCCTTTTCTCTTCTGCAAGAAGGATGGAGAACTCGGAGGGCCTGTCTGGAAGATCTCCAGGGACCACCCCAATCTAGATGAAGTCCCCGGTCAAATTGCATTCCCCTCCCACAAAGAAGCCACCCGCTTTCATTTGCACGTGAAGGAGGCTCAGCCAAGAGGATTGGAGTCTTTGGGCACCACTGTAATTCTACTTACGACGTCTTTGAGGATGGAGGCAGCGGTCCTCCCCAGATTTTCCGGGGCCTCAAAGTCGGTGGCGTCTGAGGGCACGGCTCCCAGGTTGAGTGCCTCTGTGGTTGCCAACAAAGATGACCTGGCAACCTAGGCAAAGAAGAAAGGGGCAGAAATGAGTCAACCCCTGATTCTGACTTTTTAGGGGAACAAAGGGAATAACATCCTAAATGGAACCCTGATGGTTCTTCCGGTTTGGGAGAAGGCAGAAGGGAGGAGCATTGAGCCCAGAAGCAGAGAGGGTTTCTGTGGGTCCTTTTTGAGCATCGGGGGGAGCAGGGATCTGCAAGCGACTATGGGTGGAGATGCCGGCTCATATGTGAGGATAATCTGCCAGTTGGGCAGGGGGAGGCTGCGTGGTGGTCCCCGCCTGAGCTTCTTTTGAGGGTCTCTCCCTGCCTGAGCTTCTCTCCTGCTTTCTCTCCCTCCTCGGCTACATTGTGAGCCACTGACATTTTAAAGGTTCCTGCAGGATGTTTCTAGGTCTTTCTGTGTCCAGCTGGGACTCCGGCACTGGCTACCACTAGGGGACCCTTGCCGTCATCAGGGGCTTCCGCCTGATCGATGTGGCTCTGTCTTTGGGGAGGGAGTTTCTGGCCAAGATCTTCTAACAGATACTCACTTCACTGGTCTCTGCGCTGGCTGCAGAGACTATCAGAGGCACGAGGCTTCTTCGAGCAGCATCCAGGTTGCTCTCCAGCTGGCCCGGCTTTTTGATCAAAATGCCAAAGAGCAACTGAGCTGCCTGCTGGATGTTGAGGTCCTCCTAAGAATAAATGGAGGCCAATGATTGAGAGGAGTGGAGATGGCATCCGCACCCTTTCTTCCAAGGATGTGGAAGGGGGACTGAAGGGGCAGAAAGCCACTCCACCCCTTCAACGTGAAAGCCCAGGAGAACTTCCAAGGACATCTTTGACTTACATCCCTGAAGGACTTCAGCAGCTGAGGAAGAAGCCTCTTCTCCTCCATCGCCGCCTCCTCGTCCTCGTCCTCCACCAGCTGGGCCAAGGGAATGAGGGCCTTCATGCTTTCCCTGGCCACCAGCTTGTCCTGAGCGGCTGCGCTCTGGAGGAGAGGCACGAGAAGGGGCTTGAAGATCCCCACCTGAAGAAAAGAAAGAGGCAGGCCATGAGACCCACATGCCCACATGGCCCCCAGAGCCTAGAGGGAAAGGCAGAGGAGTAGAACCCTCCGGTCGGGCCACACTGGCAGCCTGCTCTCCGATGATTGCCCCGATACCTCCAAGAATCTGTCCAGTTTCTTGGGTCAGCAGTGAGGTTCATGGGAAGGGAACCTTCCTACTTCCTTCCTCATATTCTCGGGTCCCCAAGCTGAACTCTGCACCTAATTTCCTTCTCCAAGTAAATCCGGTCCCAAGCCCAATAAGGCCTGAGGCCACTAGAAGGAGCCTTCACACCTCCAACCACCTGTAGACTCTGGCATCTCCCAGCCCCACATGTCCCGTCTCCTCCTCCTGCTTCCCCAGGGATGCTCTTTACCTCCACGGGGTGCTGCAGCAGATTGCCCAGCCCCCGGATGCTCAGGCCCTGCAAGAAGGGAGCGGCCTCCATCCTCCCTTCCTCCAGGATAGCCACGAGGTCCTCGGTCTCACTCCCTTCGGCTATCTCTGGGCACAGCAGGAGCTGAGGAGGAAACGTCAGAGTGATCAAGGGGGTGAGAAAGGGAATGGAGAAACCGCCTCTGCCCTCCTTGGCATTGGGGGACTAACAGGGGAAACGTAAAGGAGCCTCTAGGAACAGTTACAGAAGCGAGGGCACTGAAAGGACGGCCATCTCACCCTCGCAACGCACAGGGCATTGGAACTCAAATGCTGCCATCTATCCAAGACACCGAGGAAGATCTGCAATCCTCAGGAGACCTCTGAAGCCCCAGAGAAGAAGCTTCATCCATGGACCTCCTCCACCCACGGGCCAGTCTCGGAGTTCTCTCCAGACCACCTCCCCTTTGTCCCTCCTCCTTCCATAAATGGTGCCCTGGCCCAAACTCTGCTACAGGGAAGCCAAGGGAGCCACGCAAGGAGCCTCACTGGGAGATAAAGGCGTGGGGCACAACCATCAGCATCTTCCATAGCTGAAGCATCTTAGGAGCATGACTGCCTTTCTCTCTCACCTCTGAGAAAAAAGCCAAGGCCACCGGCTTTACATTCATGTGGGGATCTCCCAATATCCTTTTGGCCCACTTGAAGGCGACCAGCATGTCCTCCTCGGAATCGACCAGCAGATATCTAAAACATCAACCACAAAGGGATTTGTTAAGCAGAGCCTCAAAGCGAGAGCAAATGCTCTTCTTCGGTAGGCATTTCTTCCCTTGGGTTCGTCCGGGGGGCCCATGGGCTGCACCCAGAAAGGAGCCACGCAAAGCTCCTCCCTGCCACAAAGCCCCCCCCCCATCGTCCCCTCCTCCCTTGCAGGTCCTTACTTCACGAGGAGGAACACGCCCTCGAAGAAGAGGTCTGGGGAAGCCAGCATCTCCCAGCAACCTTCTTCTTCCAGTGTGGCCATTTCCTCTTGGTTGCCAGCACACACCAAGAGGTTCTTCAATGCCCTGAGAGTGGTGCTGCAGAAAGCAAAGGGAAGAGATCTCAGAAATTCGTTTAGTTTGATGGACCAGCCATGTTAGAACTGCCTCAGAAAATCCCTCCCCCGCCCTGGGGCCACCCATGGTAAGGCCCTGAGTATTTGCTTTTCTGCTTCCAAGGCGCATTTGGTAGCCAGGAATGAAAACAGGCGGGCGGACGGGACACATCAGGTTTGCATCCCTTGGTCCCTGCGAACTGTCTGCCCAGATATCCCACCGTTCGGAGGAACCCCCACGGAAAGCAGCAAGCGCTTGCACTGGGGCAGCCCAGGGGAGGGCGCCCAAGGGTTACTCGCCGGTCACTTACGCAAATGGCGTGGCCGTGGCTCCTCCTGATTTTCCTGCCAACAGGAAGAGCTGGGTGCTCAGCGCGATGAGCACCTGGGAGAACTTGTGGCCCAGTGCCCATGAGCCCCCAGGCAGGCAGAAAATCAGCGCCAGGGCATTGGTGGCCTGGAGACATGAAAGAAAGGGAAAAGAAAGAGGTCACCTCCAGGCCTCCTGATGTCGAACATGGAAGCGAGGAGCAGCCATTGCTCTTGGCGCCACTTGGGGTGACCGGTGCAAGGGTGCGTGGGTTGCATCATCAGGAAACGTTCCCTTCCCACCCCAGCTGAGGACACCCTTCGGCACCAGTGGCTACAGCCCAGCTCTGTGTCCGGGAACAGATCCTGGGGCTGCCAGCTCCCCTTTCTTCCGGCCCCAAGGGAGATCTTCTCACCCCGCCCTCCCAGCACGAAGCCTCCCCCACCCCTGCCTGGCTCACTTTCAGCCAGGAACGTGTTGACCAGCTGACCTGCAGGGAAAGGGGAGCTGAAGGGCTCTTACCGCCAGGGGCATCGGAGAGCGGCTGGGTCGCCTCACAAGGGCCTCGACTGTGGTCTCCCCCTCCAAGATCTTCTTCAGGAGGGGAGCCACCAGCTTCTCGTTGCAGTACGGGTCTGCAGTTAGGGCCGTCCATATCTCAGTCATGGCGCTGCAGGTTCCCCAAAGAGCCCAAGACAGGAAAGGTCAGGCCTCCTGCCTCATCCCATCTCGTCCCCCCAAAGAGCCAGGTAGAGGGCAGAGGCCGCCCAGGCTGCTGCTCCTGGCTTCTCTTGCTCTCTTCCTCAGTGGCTGCTGGAGCCACAGCAGGGCACTTGGCCCATTCATGACAGCCATAGAGATGTTGCGCACTCTCCCAGAGGTCAGGGGACACAACACGGAATCTAAGGGAAGCATGCTCGCTTATGGCAGTCATCCTGAACGAGACGAGTGGGAGAGGAAGGGGCCTGCGAGAAGAGGGCCATAGATGGGCTGCCCTGCTTGGCCAAAAGCCCGCAGCTGCCTTGGGAGGGGACAAGCCACAAGCTGGGTGTCTGGAGCAACTGGGCCTTGGCCAAGAAGCTGCTCCTGGGCAAAATGACCTTTCTGGGCCGCTACAGGATTTGGAAGCAGAGCAGACGGGCTGGGAATCTGGGGAAGGTGGAGAAAAGAAAGACACCGGCAGGGAGATGGCGGCTTCTGCTTCAGGCCCCTACCTGTCACAGCTGGGGGAGCACTCCAGCAGGGCGTCCACCATGCCCCCGAAGCGCCTGGCGGCCAGGTGGCAAAAGCCGGCCAGGGCTTTCTCCCTGATGGCCGAGTCTTGGATGAGGGCCAGCTGGGTCCACAGACCCCGGACGACTTTGGGAAGCTGGACGAAGAGAAAGCAGAGCAGGTCAGATGAGATCAGGTCGCTGTTTTCGCCTTTCCCACCCAACGCCAAGGTCTTGCCTCCCTCCTCTGCCAGATCCCACTAAGTCCCATCGTGGCCTCAGGCAGAGAGGGAAAAAGCAGTGCTTCGGGCATGTCTTGGGGGGGGGGGCGGCTCTGCTTGGCCCTTGCTACAGGGAGCCTCTGGGCCACTCCAAAGAGCCTCGAGGGCCTAGATTTCACACTGCGAAAGGGTTGGGTTTGGCCTGCCATGGGAGCCTGGTGCAGGAGACCCTCGTCCCTTCTTATCCGGGCATGGGGCCACTGGTGGAGAAGCTGAGGCTGTGAGGGCAGGACCTGCCGAAGGTGACCCACAGGGGGTCCAAGGTGCTGGCCAGGGGCTATTCAAGCACTTTGCTGCACTGGCCCACAGTTAAAAAGCTCAAGCGTCCACCTCCTGCCTTCTGAAACTCTGTTTTCTTTCTCTTTCCTCCACAGTCCTTCTCCTCAGCCCCACCCAGGAAGCCAGGAGGAGGCTGCCCTACGGTTGTCCCATGGAGAGGACCACGCACAGAGTCCCTCGGGAAAGCCTGGGCTCAGAGCGGACCCCACTTGCCTTCCCCTTCCCCATATTCCCCTCCCACCTGCCATTCACCCTCCTCTCTTTTCTCTACTCACGTCTTCGACTTCCACAGCAAAGGCCTGCAAGAAAGCCCGGAGGAGGGCTGCGGAGCCGTGGGCAGGACCTTCCTCTGCCCCAGAGAGGTGGCCTATCAAATGGAGCACCAGGTCTGTCAACATGGCCCCGGAAAGATGCCTGCCGAAGTTCTGTGACAAGACCAAAACCAGAGGAAAGGCGGTCAGGGCTTCCTCTCAGCTTCCCTCTCTCCACCCCACCACCATTGAAGGCTGAGCGCCGAGAGCTGTACCTTGGCCACGTCGACCGCCTTTTGATAGAAGGTGGCTCCGCTGGGGCAGGAGTCGTCATCCGCCCAGGAAATGTGTTTTTTGTCCTTGCCCTTCCTGGTTGCGTCTGCTTGTTGGGCTAAGAAGGTGGACATGGGCGTCAGGAAAGAAATAGCCCCGTTTTATTTAGTCCCCGCCCAAACTGTGCGTACAGAAGACAGCTGAGCCCAAACCCATTGGCAAAGGGGTCACTATGGCCCATCACCGGCTTGGGGAGCTGAGGACCCTGGTGCTGGTTCACTCAAGGTCGAGATCTCTGGACAGGAGGCCGGTCGCCTGCCGTCCCTCCAGGCCTGCTGTTCTCCAACAGAGAACCCGGGCTTTTCAGATGGAGAGTAGAGGGAAGGCGGACAGGCAGAAGGAGCACCTATTCAGAATGGGCTGGGTTAAGCACTCGGTGCCTGCAGCCCCAGGGCCAGAAATGGGCTAGAGGGCCCTCATGGTTGACCAGCTTTTTGCTCTACTGTCCCTTTTCCCTTGAGGTTTCCAGATTAACTTGTCGTGTTGGATGGCAAGCTGGGCCACTTTGGATAGCATCAGCCACCGTGCTATCCTGAACCAAATCCTGGGCCGGATGCCAATCTGTTGCCTTCCCCGAGACTCCATTTAGGGTTCTAGCAGAGGAGACCGCTGGTTTACCCTTGAGGGAGCAGAAGGCTGTGGACTTGAAGGAGGGAGGAGAAGGAAGGGTGCAAAAGGAGCTTCCCGGCAGGCCAGGCTCAGGCCCCAGTTCTCTCCCAACCCAAAGGCCTGGGAGACCCTCACCTCCTCCAGCCCTTCTCCGGCCTCAGACTAAGAGGAGCTGCACTCCAGGCCAGGGACCCGTCCCTTGGACCAAGACCTGCACAAGGGAAACCAGGCAGAGGAGCCCCCAGCTCACCCCGGGATCCCCAGACTGAGCCTCCTCAAGACACCCTGGGAGGCATGGGGCCCTTGGGGCCTTTCGTCTGTCCCCAGGGGGATTCAAGGCTCACCCTTTTCCTTTTTCAGGATTGCCTGAAGATGACGAAGGCCCAAAGCAGCTTTGCTGCCGATCGACGTCTCCTCGTCCCACATCAGGAGGCCGAGCTGAGCTATTACCTTTCCCAGACTGGAAAAGGCTATGATGGACTGAAAAGGGAAGGAGGTGTCAGTCCTCAGGAGCCAAGCGGGAGAAAGATGCCTTGATGTTGTGCTGGTCTAATGGTTGGGCCACCAGGGGTCCCACAATCAGGCAGGTAGGGATGAAGGTCCTGGAGATCTTCCCCTGCTTTCACAGTCCCCCAGTCCTCTGCAAGGGAGACATCTGGAGCAGCAGAGGGAATGGAATCCAGGGCTGTTTGGTTCGTGCAGCCTCAGTAGAGTGGAGGGTGCTGTGCTGTCGCCACAGAAAGGGCACCCAAAGAGCATTTGGTGGAACCCCAAAAAGATGGTCTGAGCCTTCCTGATCCACTGTGGGACCCCGAGTCTAGGACAGCCAGATCGGGTTGTTCTCAGATCTCACTTTGGGGACTCAAGATCAAAAGTGGCCTGCCAGCCCTGGAGAGGAGGCACATGGTCACCAGCCCTGCCTGAGATGCTCAAGGCTCCTACAGATCTGCCTAACTCTGAGAGATGCAGAAGCCCCAACTGTCTTCAGAAGAAAGGCAGAGATGCCAAGATTGGTGTGGAGATGTCTGGGCCAATTTCTGTCTTGGACTGAGCAGCAGGAGAGGGCAGGGCACGTTCAAGAGGGAGCAACGTTCTGCAGGGCTCCAGAAAAGTATCCCACTTCCAGGACTGCTTCTGGGCAGGCCATGCCATGCCACTGTCCACTCTCCTTCCCTGGCGCCCACCATGCACCTTGCACCATGCACGGGGCCCCTCGGACGCTCCTCGACACCCTGCCCTGATTGCCCCACAGCCCTTTCCCAGGCCCCAGGAACTGCCCCTCCTCCTTCAGGTGCCCTGGCCAAAACCACCCCACAGAAGAGCTCCTCTGGGCTTGGCCAAAGCTAAGAGCCCTCGCTCTGCACAAAGAATGAGAAGGGCGATCAGCTGTGGCAGCTGACAATGTGACACCTCTCCTTTCCTTCTGCTCAGAAACACTCACGTCCAGAGGTGAGTTCCGGGCCAGGAACTCCAGAAGGAAGCCGGCTGCGCCCACTGCCTGCTCCCGCTCCTGCTTGTCCTTGGCGTCCATGCTGCCAAGGAGGATCTGCGGGAGAGAGGGTGAGGAAAGGGGTAGATCAGGTGCCGCTCTGTGTTTGGAAAGGCACAGCTCACTGAGCGCCAGCTGGTGGGAACGCAAGGATTGGCTGTGTCCAAGTGAATTAGCTGTAGCCCCCAGCTGTTGCGTCGCCTGCCTCTCTGACCATCCAAGAGGCTGCCTTGAGCGGAACTTGTGCTTCTGAAGGGCTTTCAGTTCATTAGTTGTGTGGAGGTCTTTCTCGTTTCAAGATGGGGAGCGGCACGGGAACAGAGCCACGGAAAAAGCTGTCTTGCGAGAAGGGCGCTTGCCTGCTTTTAGGAGGCCCCTCCAGCAGTATGAGGACCGACCTCATATCCCCTTAAGGTTGCCATCAATTCCAGTCCAACCTCTGGATCCCTCTGCAGCGAGGGCCCTTTGGGCGGGAACGCGGGCTATGGGGCTTGGGGGCCTGCAGCAAAGTTCAGTTCCAGTGGAACCTGCGGTCCTTTGGAGATCTGAAAAGCCCACTGAACTGAAGCAGCCTATCGCCTGCACAGGGACAAGGAAGTTGAACAACTCCGGGTTGCCGTGTTTTGCCCATTGGAAGGGGCGTTTCTGAAGGGAAGAAAGTGCCTGTTTTGCTTTAAGCTCAATTTTGGCAAGAAAGACAAACAACTGTTTGCTCCACTGATGGGTGCACCGTTGAAGCAAACAAGCGGGAGACGAACACGTGGTTTCATTTGGCACACCCCTCCCCTCTCGTCACTTTAATCCCTTCCGTTTCCAGCCCCGTGATCCCTTCTTGCTGGGAAAAGGGGCAACCTGGGCCAGCAAAGGAGGACCAGGGCTACCAGGTCACAGTCTGCATTGCATCGAGGGCCCATCTGGAGGTTTCCAACCTAACTGCCCCTCTGCCAAGGCTGAAAGAAAAGACAGCTCCCAACAGCACCCTCCCGCACACACTTCTCAACAGTTCCCTTACCCCCAAGGTGTCTTCCAGGGTGGCAACGTGGGGGGACTCCTTAAGCAGCCCGGCCATAAAATCCTGGAAGGCCGCGAACGCCTGGGTGTCCTGCAAAAGAGGAGCAAAGGCCTTCAGGATCCCATATGCCCTGCAGGTAACTTGGACCCGGCGCAACGGGCACATTATACCACGCCCAGACGCGGCGGGTGAAGGAAAGAAGCGTCTGGCCTCTTCTCTTATGATATGAATTATGATTTATGAATTAAATGATTATGAAATCGTAAACCTGTGATCCTTGAAAAGGACTCAACATTTTGGAGAAATAAAAACACACGGGCTTAACTTTGCTCTGGAATATTGGAATGTTGCAGGAAAAAGAGGAAATAAAGAAGCAAGTTGCTTGCTTCATTTGTATCTTTCTGGTTATGATAAGCACGAAAGAAAAAAGCTGTCCTTCTATCCAGGTGCAAGCAGAAGCAGCTATCCCGTGGCTTCTATTCATGGTCAGGACGGTTAGACAAAATAAATTTAATTATTCCATTTGCTTTTATATTACTCCGCTTGCGTGCGTTAAAATGTTAGAAAGTTAATGTTGGAGGGCCAGAGTGAAAACAGGCAGCATAGAAGCAGTGCATTTGGTGACCGTTAATAGATAAAGCTTGCTGCAGGCTAGAGACTAATCTTACAGCTCAAAGCTGCTTCGCCCCTCTGTCTCTGTCTTGTAATTCTTGCCCGATAGGCCTCTTACTTCAAGCTAAAGCACCTGTTTGCTTCAGAGAGTGCCTGATCTTTAAGTCACAGATGTCGAAGGCGAGGCACTAATGGCTAACGTGGTGTGAAATACTTGATCCTTTCATTTGAAGAACTCTGCACTAGCCAGAGGGACATGAGCGGCTGGCTAGCTCGGGCTAGGAAATGAAGAGCAAGATTTGTCCAGGCAAAAGTATCTTCTCTGTGGCAAGAATTGCAGTATAAATGCTTGCAATATATTAATCCAAAGTGAGGCTAATAAGAAGGGATAACAGTTGCTTTAAACAACTTTACCTATATTTCTGTCCTTCCCTTTTGCTTTTGTCAGAAATCTTTATCTTTTGAAGCTTATGTTTTAAGGTATAGGAGGCTGCGGCAGGGCAGAAGCTACAGTTTGGTTTCGCCTTGTCCCCCCTAGCCTCCGCCCAGCTGTTGTACATTAAGAATAATATTAATTTGTCTGTTCTTATCTGATAAAGGAGCGGAGACCCTCCTATTAGATTTTCTGTATAAAGGACTGATGGCTGCATTTAACTGCATTTTTTGGGGGGGAGTTTTGCTGCATAATATGAAATGCTAGCAAGATAATTGTTACTTTTTGTACATATTTCTGTTCTTTTTGTCTGTTTTTTACAGTCATGTGAGCTATTGACAATGAGATGGCTCTACCCCCATTTCCAAGTTTCTTTTCTGTATCCTAATAAATATTTTTCATTTTCTCTCCACATAAATGACTTCCAAAGCTGTAGGTGTGTCTAATATGTCCAATTTTCAGCAGCCATTTGCAAAGCATTTCAGGGTTGTTGGGTGCAGGGTGACAGTGGAGGTCTTCTCCCTGAGGACAACGGGATCTTCGGGCCCTCTCTCCCCCATGCTGCCCCCCCGCCCCAGGCCACTGGATGCAAGAGGGAGCAGGTGACCTTAACCAAGCCCCGGGTGACTGGGCCTCTCGTTTGGAGCTAACTGGCAGCCAGGGGACCTGGTGAAGAGTAGCTTCCTTTACCTGGGACAGGGTGAGGTGGCCGAACATCCTCCTCACCAAGTCTCTTCTTGTCCCTCTATCTAGGGGTGGCTTGAAGGTGCTGAGAATGGAAAATTAAATAAAATAAGTACTAATAAAAATACACTTAAAAAAAAGACAACAGAAGAGAACACTGAGAGAGAAAGTGAGCCGAGGCTGACCAGGGAGCCCGTGCCAGTGACATCTACCTTTGGGATACTCATTTCTGACCCAAGGTGGACACCTAGTATCCCTGAGTGCAAAGCACAGGCAACCTGGAGCCAGTGGGACTTTGGCCCATCCAGCAGCCGACAGCTGGATTTTTTTTCACTGCAGGCATAAAAGGGTTCTTGGCTCTTAGGCTGCTGCCTTCGGCTCCAGAGCACCCTGCTCCTTCAACCATGATCTGGTTCAGACTGCTGCTCCCTTTGTGGTGTCCTTCATCGCTTTGCATACTAGAGGAAGAGTTGGCTTTTCTACCCCACTTTTCTCACCCAGTTAAGGGGACTCAAAGCAGCTGAGAAAGCATTCTATTCTTCTCCACACAACAGACACCCTATAAGGTCGGTAGGGCTGTGAGAGCTCAAAACAGCTGAGACTAGGCCAAGGACACCCAGCTGGCTTCATGGAGGAGAGTGGCATCAAACCCGGTAATCCCAAATAGGAGTCCGGCTCTGTAACCACTAGACTAAACTGGCACTGACTGCCTTGTTTCTTCCAGCCCCCCAACCTGCCTCTGGCTGCGCTCACAACTGCCCAGGTCGGCTCTGCTTAGGCGCTACATCTGCTTTTGACCTCCTGCCCTTCGGCGCCCTTTAAGTCCTGGCAGGGACAGGTTACAATGGCTTTCCATGCAAAAGGATTTCTCAAAGCAGCTAAAATTCCAGAGGCCCAGAAAACTCAAAGGGGCTACTTCTTTGTGTGCCAGAGTGGCTCATCCATCGTGGACCAGATGCCTCCAAACATCCCATGGGGGAAGCCGATGGGCTTTCTGTGAGCATCTCCATGGGAACAGGCAGACGATGGGGCGCCCTTAAAAGCAGCAGACATCAAGGGAGACCAGCTTTCCTGTAAGCTAACTCTGATGCCAGGTGCAGACATCCACGATTAACGGTGCCTGACCAAGGCCCCAAACCCAGCATGTCCATTTCTCTGAAGAAACGACTGAAGGGAAGGAGACATCAACTCCCCACCACCGCAATCTGCAGGCCAAGACAAGGAGAGAGGCAACTGTCCAACACCTGGGGAATGATCTCTGTTGTGACCAGGTACCAAAAGGGAAGTATTCCTCATTTATGTGCATTTTTATCCTGCCCTATTCCCAAAGATCTCAAGCACAAAACAAATGATGAAATGGACAGACTGAAGCCAATGGCAGCACATACCTCAGCAGGGACCTTATTCCACAACCTGGGGGCCACCACCAAGAAGGCAACAAAACCTACAGCTGATCATAATAGTAACTATAACTGCACTCCTAGCTGGGCGCAAAAGAGGCTGGATCCGATGGACCAAAGTATCTTGTTTTTAATCTGTTGTTACCCGCTCAGAGACTCTGGGGATGGGGTGGGATAGAAATGTAAACAAACAAACAAATAAACAGGTAGCCTCCATACGTACGTCAGGTGGGCAGCAACAATGCAGCTCTGCTGCAGGAGGCCAAAATCTTCCTGCCCAAGGATGGTCTGCAGTGGAGGAAAACAGAACTCGATAGGACTCCAAGAGCACCACCAGCCCCTCGCCTAGCCCATCCCCGTTCAGCAGCCCCTTTGCCAACGGCCACCAGGAGCAATGAGGAACACGGAGGAAGCCCCCTGTCTCTGGCAACCAGCCCTGGGGAAGGCGGAGGTGTCTGCCTTGGTGGTGGGCTTCCGTACCGGCAACTAGGTGATCTGTGGGCATGCAGGACTGGAAGGGTCCCTCCCGGGGCTTTGAATTCACAGTCTGCAACATCCTTTGCACCCCTTTCTCCCTTTGCTCCGCGTGCACCTCCAGCCAGGAAGGAGGAGGCAAGCCAGAGGGTCGCTTCCTTCACCTCCTTCCCCTGTCCAGCCGGACCTCTTTCCCCGAGGGAGCGGAGCCTGCCTCTCCTCCTCTGGTCCCTCCCCACCCGCACCTCCCAGGGGCTCCTGGCGCACAAATCTCCCCTCTGACCCCTTCTACTTACATGGATGGACTTTGCAACTTCCCCTTTGAGGGACAGTGACTCGGGGCCCCGGTTTCCCTTATGGAGAGCCTCCAACACCTGGCGCAAAGTGTAGAGGAACGCCTCCATCGTTGACTGATCCTAAAAGCCACAGAGGGAGGGAGACTCAGTGGGGGAAGTAACTGGGGTCGGGGGGGGGCTGACCTGCCTGCCGGGGAAGGGAATGAAGACCCTTCCCCTCTGGGACCTCTGCTTCAGCTTTCCCTAACTGCTCTCACTTAAAGGTTCCCTTCTTGTCCAAGATGACCACCTGTAGGGGGCCAGTGGGGAAGGTTGCCCTCTTTGCCCCCAAGATGGGCCTTTGGGCCACTGCGCTCAATGCCCCCCAGTTCCAAGAAAGGATGGGCTGGAGAAGGCGGCCATTTCCCCTTTGCCCCAATCCTCCCTGTCAGGAAGCCTCCAGGAAGTCAGCTGGCACCCGTAACCTGGGAGGGAGGGGGGAACCTTGTTGGGCCCTGAAGGGAGGCTGATCCTGTCTACTGTTCAAATAGGGTCAGGAACTAAAACTCACGATGGGCAGAAACTTTTCTTAAGATACTAACTTGCCAAGTGCAAGCTAGCTATGGGTGCTAAGCTTCTTGGTGATGTAATTTGTATCCTGATTGACTACATGTGTAGAGGTTTAGAACTGCTCTCCGTCAATCTCCCCCTCTAGGTTGCATTCTTTCTGCCCTCTACAAGCTATGTAACTGATTAAAGAAAAAGCCTTCTTGCTTCTTGGAAAGAAGAACTGTGTTTGCTGCAACCAGACAGAAGAGGTGAATTACATGCCCCGTTCCCTTCCCTTCCTTGCTGTCTAACCCCTTGACAGACCCCATGGCACCTGAACACAGGCTGGATCAGAGAGGCAGTGTCGCCTAGTGGCTGGAGTGCCAGGATCAAGCCTGGGAGTACCAGAGGCCACTCAGCTGTGGACGCCCAGTGCCTTGGCCTCAGAGACCTCACAGGGCTGTGGGGGGAATCAGGCATGAAGAGGGTGGTGGCATCACCCTGGCCTCTTTGGACCTAAGGCAGAATTTCCATTCTACAGATAGATATTCCTGAAAGCCAGAAGGAGGCAGCTTTTTGCCCTGCAAATCTGCCCCGGGCTGTGAACCTGGCATAAAAATCCCCTGCCAACCCATGTCGTTTGCCAGTTAACAGAAAAAGAGCAGTACCTTAGTGCCGACGTTCAAATGGTAGAGGGCGTCACTGACTATTGCCTCAACGTGGGGCGCCAGGTCTTCGGCCCCCACCCTTTTGATGGCCCCCTGGTAGCAGTGGTGCAACCAGTTCTGCACCTGGGCCATCTTCCCTACATAGGTGTCCTAGTGGGAAAGAGAAGAACCATTCTAAGGACTTTGATGCTCCAAGGTCAGGTTCCCAAGGGCACGGAAATCTGGACTGGATTTGGACTCGGCATGGAGAGATCCCATTAAATTCTCTAGTTCTCCGACTCCAGGAAGGTTCGTCCCCATGCCGGTTCCTTTTCCCTGGATTTTCTGCAGAAACCCTTGCAGAAGTCGGGGGAAAATAACCTCCTCATTAATGAGGATTTTTCAGGACCTCTCTGGATTCTAGTCCCAGCAGGAGTGACCGGGGGAGGGGGGGTAGTGCATGGAAGGGAATGCAGCACGTTGGATGGTCGTTGCAGGATCAGTGGGGGAGGCGGAGGCGGAGGTGAGCACGAGGTACGGGGAGGCAATGTGGCAGTGGATGGTGTGGCAGCAGTGGCGGTGGCAGGTGGTTGTTGCAGGTTCAGAGGAGGAGGAGGAGGAGGAGGCCAAGGTGAGCTGGGGGCATGAAGAGGCAATGTGGTCGCACACTGAAAAAATGCCGTGCAGCAGCGTTCGCCATTCGCAGGTGTGCTTGTGCGCACCTGTGGGTTCAGCGTGGGAACAGCCCCCATCGCACTGAGTGCTATTCCTTGTAAAATCCGGACCAGAGTAATCCGGGTTCTGATCCCGTATTACCCTGGTCCAGCATTTGCAGTAAGTGGGAACACGCCCCAAGAAGCCTTCTGGATCCCCAGAGCCTGCTTTAGGGCTGCCCTTCCTGGAGCAGTAATCCTGCTCAGACTGTTTCCTCTCTGCTTTACAGCGACTGTGAACCAGAAAGCCTCTTGCAACTTAGAACTGGTAGCATCCACACACCTGCACCTGCAACGCCCATTAAAGGCCAAGAAAGTCGTTCTTGGGTGCATTCTCTGCCACTGAGTGTGGAATAGAAGTGGGATGAGACCCCAGCGGCCACATGCCACCCCCCCTTTTCAGCTGCTTTTTTCCGTGTGTGTGGATGCAGCCCAAGAGGTCCTCCTCACAAGGGAATGTGCGGCCCAAAACGTTCCCAGCTCACGTTCCCCTGGAGCAGGGAATTCAGCCCGTCTTGGGCATCAGGCACCTCCTTCTGGCCTGGAGCCCTTTCTCTTGCCCACCATGGGAATTTCCAGGGAGCTGCCCCTCATTTTTCCCTTCTGGGCCTCCCCAAAGCAAAGAGAGCCTCTAGGCTTTTGCACCTCTCCCGTCTCACCCCAAGCAGACCTAATCCAGTTCTCCCACAGGCAACGCCCCCAGCTACTCCCATGTTGCTTGTTCCAGATGGGTCACTGGAGAGGGCAGTAGGAGGATCAAGTGACTGTTCGTGAGGGCGAGAGTGGCCACCTAATTCCCAGCATGAGACTCCGGCTTGATTTACTGGCTTCCAGTGGGGAGACCACCTGGATTCCACCCACCGCCTTTCCCAGTAGAAGCGGCACTCTGTCCTCCGGGAGCCTTACCTTTGGCGTCACGTCTTTGCTGGCCCTGATCTTCTCCACCAGGTGGCGGCCATGGTCCTTGACCCTGGTCAGGACTGCGGCAAGGTGGCGCTCTGCTGCTGTGGCCAGGGCTTCAGCAATTTCCTGGAGAA